>JAVGWN010001341.1:0-12533 GCA_034552555.1 Semaprochilodus insignis | reverse complement strand
TGTGAGTGGATCAGACACAGCAGTGCTGCTGGAGTGTTTAAACACTGTGTCCACTCACTGTCCACTCTATTAGACACTCCTACCTTGCTGCTCCACCTTGTAGATGTACAGTCAGAGACGTGCAGTGTTGGTCATCCTCTAGTCCTTCATCAATGGACACTGCCCACTGGAAGACGCACAGAGGACACTGCCCACTGGATGACACACACAGGACACTGACCACAGGACGCTGCCCAGAGGAGGCTGTGTGTTATAGTGCATTATAACAGTCATGTTTACACAGCTGTTGAGGACAGATGTTATAATGCGTTATGAAACCAGATATTACACATTTGCCTGCTCTTGTTATGCATGTGACTTATGAGCAATCATGCCAGCTTATGACAGACATTACAAGCCATTATGTATGCCATATGGGACCTTTTAAATCCCTTTATAATGCGTTATGAATGCAGGACCCGTAGGACGTGTCTGGATTAGGACAGTTCAGAAATCCCTCTGAATGGTGAAGCATGCTGGCACCGTGGCTATAATTACTGCCTCTAACACCAGCTACCAGAACGAGGAAGTCCGTTTACACTCTCTCACCCCGCTGGGCCTCCTTCCTCTGTGTGTGTGTGCCCATGTGTGTGTGTGTTCAGTAACTCCTGATCAGTATAAAGTTTATATGCTGATTCTTACACTAGAATGCAGAGAGAGAGAGAGAGAGAGAGAGAGAGAGAGAGAGAGAGAGAGGAAGAGGGTGGAGAGAGGGGTGTAGAGAGAGAGAGACACAGAGAGAGAGAGAGAGAGAGAGAGAGAAAGAGACAGAGAGAGAAAGAGACAGAGAGAGAGAGTGAGAGAGAGGAAGAGGGTGGAGAGAGGGGTGTAGAGAGAGAGAGAGAGAGAGAGACAGAGAGAGAGAGAGAGACAGAGACAGAGAGACAGAGGAGGGTGGAGAGAGAGGTGTAGAGAGAGAGAGAGGGTGAGAGAAGTTGGGAGAGAGAGGTATAAAGAGTGAGAGAGAGAGGGAGAGGTAGAGAAAGAGAGGTGCAGAGAAAAAAAGAAATAGGGAACGTTTGAGAGGTTGAGAGAGAGAGAGGTGTAGAGGGGGAGAGAAAGAGACAGAAAAAAAGACAGGACGAGAGAGAAGGAGAGAGGGGGAGAGAAAGAGGTGTAGAGAGAGAAGGAGAGAGAGAGAAACAGAGAGAGGGAGAGAGAGATAGGGAGAGAGGGAGAAGGAAAGAGGGGAGAGAGAGACAGGCAGAGAGAAGGAGAGGGGGGAGAGAGAGGTGTAGAGAGTGAGGTGTAGAGAGAGAGGGAGAGAGAGAAGGAGAAGGAGAGAGGTGTAGAGAGAGAGAAGGAGAAGGAGAGAGGTGTAGAGAGAGAGAGGGAGAGAGAGGGAGAGAGAGGTATAGAGAGGAAGGGGGGAGGCCTGCTCTCTCTCTCTCTCTCTCTCTCTCTCTCTGTGTGGGTTGAGAGAGATTGGGTGCTTTGATAACTGATGGTGCCTCACCTGCACACACAAACAAAGATCAAACACAGAAACTCCCCCTGCACCGCTCGCCCACCTCCCCCTCTCCCTCTGTCTCTCTGGGTTGTGGACGTCCCCGAGCAGGTCAGGGGCCCTTGACATTTCACCACGTGTCCGACGCCCACGGCACCTCTGTCCTTATTCAGGCTTCACAATCAGCTCTAATGCTCTAATGCTAAAGGTCAAACCTCTGTAAGGTCAGAGGTCTTCAGTGAAGTCCACACCTGTGACCTCCGCACTACACAGCACACTGTTCTGAGACTATAGTGACTAGGGGACCATTTCGGTTCCCACTAACAGCATTCTATAGTACTCCAGTGTAGGCAATAGTGACTAGGGGACCATTTCTGTTCCCAATAACAGCGTTCTATAGTACTGGGGGGCCATTTCTGTTCCCAGTAACAGCGTTCTATAGTACTCCAATGTAGGTAATAGTGACTGGGGGGCCATTTCTGTTCCCAATAACAGCGTTCTATAGTACTCTAATATAGGCAATAGTGACTGGGGGGCCATTTCTGTTCCCAATAACAGCGTCCTATAGTACTCTAATATAGGCAATAGTGACTGGGGGGCCATTTCTGTTCCCAATAACAGTGTTCTATAGTACTCCAGCGTAGGCAATAGTGACTGGGGGGCCATTTCCGTTCCCAATAACAGCGTTCTATAGTACTCCAGTGTAGGCATTAGTGACTAGGGGGCCATTTCTGTTCCCAATAACAGCGTTTTATAGTACTCCAATGTAGGCAATAGTGACTGGGGGGCCATTTCTGTTCCTAGTAACAGCATTCTATAGTACTCCAGTGCAGGCAATAGTGACTGGGGGACCATTTTGGTTCCCTGTAACAGTGGTTTTTGTGGCCCAGTTTAGGGAGTAGTAGAGATTAGGGAGGCATTTCTGTCACCCATAATGGTGTTCTGTAGGGGTTCACTGTAGGGAGCAGTGCTCAGGGAGGCGTTTCAGTTAGTGTCCTGTACATTTCTGGGCTGAACTGTCCTGATAAAGATGTTCAACGTTGCTGTAGTGAACAAGGCATTTGGCTAACTGCAGTGCTGTATGTGAGAACGTGTGTGTTCTGGTGGTGCAGTGGGCATGCTCTCTGGGGCAGATGGGCCCGTCTTGCACTGGACTCTGGCTGTGGGCCGTGTTCTGTTGCCCCCCTGTGGTGCTGGGCTGTGTTCTGTTACCCCCCGGGGAGTGGGGCTCTGTCCCAAACCTGACTCTACCACCCCCCACCGAGGGCCTGGCTCCCTGCCCCCCCTCTGAGGGGCTCACACACACACCCAGGCGCTCAGTGGGTGAGGGACACGGACAGCAGGAGAACAAAACCCAGCTCAGGACCCTGGGACACGATTAAAGTGATAGTTCTGCCAAAAACATTGGATTGTCGAAGTTTCCCAACCCAGCCTACCATTAACTCTTATGTAGTCGATCCGGCAAGATTGTCGGGTGTCTGAAGTTTGCTTCTTCTGCAGCTAAAAGACTGATGTAGTTAACAAGTAATGGAAGCTTATGCTCCACCAATTAGCATGGTGCTAACACCACCACACCCAAAGCTGTGTGGAGTTGTTTAGTAGTCTCTTAACGATGTGGTTTCTGGTGCTATATGATACACTGTTATCGATAAACATGAAGGAACTTGTGGGCATATTATTAAATAGAGTCATCATATCCTCTCAGACAAGTCAGGAAAACAGCCTGTGATTGGTCTACAAGTCAGGAACACAGCCTCTCATTGGTCTACAAGTCAGGAACACAGTCTTAGATTGGTTGACAAGTCAGAACCCCAGCTTCCGATTATTCGGCAAGTCATCGAACCAGTCTCTGATTGGTCATCAAGTCATCAATTTAGTCTCTGATTGGTCATCATGTCATCAACCCAGCCTCTGATTGGTCAACAAGTCAAAAACACAACCTCTGACTGGTAAGCAAGCCAGAATGACAGCTTCTGTTTGGTCACTAAGTCAGGAACAAAGCCTCTGATTGGTCAGCAAGTCAGGAAAACAGTGTCCGACTAGTCAACAAGTCAGGAACACAATCTCTATTTGGTCAGCAAGTCAGGAACCCTCTTCCGATTGGTCAGCAAGTCAGAAACACAGCCTCTGATTGGCCAACAAGTCAGGACCTCAGCCTCTGACTGATCAACAAGTCAGAAACACAGCTTCTGATTGGCCGACAAGTCAGGACCTCAGCCTCTGACTGATCAACAAGTCAGAAACACAGCCTCTATTTGGTCAGCAAGTCAGGAACCCTCTTCCGATTGGTCAGCAAGTAAGAAACACAGCCTCTGATTGGCCAACAAGTCAGGACCACAGCCTCTGACTGATCAACAAGTCAGAAACACAGCCTCTGATTGTCAACAAGTCAGGACCTCAGCCCTGACTGATCAACAAGTCAGAAACACAGCTTCTGATTGGCCGACAAGTAAGAAACACAGCCTATGATTGGCCGGCAAGGCAGAAACACAGCCTCTGATTGGCCGACAAGTCAGGAACACAGCCTCTGATTGGTCAACAAGTCAAGAACACAGCCTCTGATTGGTCAACAAGTCAGAAACACAGCCTCTGATTGGTTGACAAGTCAAGAACACAACCTCTGATTGGTCAACAAATAAGAAACACAACCTCTGATTGGTCAGCAAGTCTGGAACACCACCTCTGATTGGTCTAAAAGTCAAGAACACAGCCTCTGAGCTTCAAATGTCCGTTTAATCTGGAGGTTTTTCTTTGGTTCTTGGTGTCTGAAGGCCCAGCTCTAATAGTCATGGTTCAGCACTGGGTCCTGAACATAGTAAAGGTCTTCCTAAAGGAAGAGGCAGACTGAGGCTGGATCTACTTCTTATGTGCTGCGCTATATCGGCCATGAAACAATAGCTCAAAGAGTGTATTATATGTTGAACAGAAAACCATTTATGTTCCGCATCCCACACTTGGCGCATCGCTTGGGTGTAGATGTTTGATAGGTTCATGAACAAGCAGTGGGTGTCAGTTCTGACTGCACTGCTGCAAGAAAATCAAACTTAAAATGGGCGTTGAGTTTGAGTGTGAAGTTCAGTTTGGTTTTCTTTTATTGTCTGTTTCTTTGTGTGTGTGTGTGTGTGTGTGTGTGTGCGCGTGTGCAGTCCCACCTTTGAACCAGCAGTTATTTTGAGCTGTGCGGTGAAAGAGTCTGAAGTGTCATTTTTCTGCAAGAAGCACAGCAGCACGATGTGTTTATGTAAATGTGTGTGCCAGCCTGCCAGCGTGTACGCGCTCTGAGGCCTACCACATTGTTTCAAGTACATTAAGAAGCAAGATATTCAGTTTTCATGATGCTTCTGAGGTGATCAGATATAAGACAATTCACAGACTTAAGAGCAAAGATCAAAGTCGGTGAAAAAACAGGAGTATCCAAAACTGCAGTTCGATTCCTAACAACCACCTGCAAGAGTCGTTAGACCACCAACACTGTCCCCATCAGATAAACAGCACTTAAAGCTTTCATCTCTGAGAGAGAGGAGAACATCAAACTCTACTCTTGCTTCAGATCTGAGAACATCCACAGGTGTTTCTGTCCATCCGTCCACTGTGAGAAGACACCTCAACGCTATGGAGGGCTGAAAGGAGGTGTATCTGTTCAAGTGTATCTGTCCTCCTCACTGAGAAAAGGAGACCACCCAATGGACAACGATGGACTGACCACCCCAGAGTCCGGATGGATCTCAACGTAGGCTGGAGTTCTGGGTGGTTTTTGCCTGTAGCTAGAAGGACAGACCCCTTTCTTGTAACTGTGGTAGGACTGATATGGGACCAAGGAACAGGGAGGACAGGGAAGGGGGGGGTAGTGGCGGTGGGGATTGTGAAAACTCTGTTATGGGAATGAAAGGGGAGCTGGAAGAAGGAGGGGCTGCAGGCACCTACACAGCTTCTGATGGGTCAACAAGTTAGGAACACAACCTCTGATGGGTCGACAAGTCAGGAGCACAGCTTCTGATGGGTTGACAAGTCAGGAGCACAGTTTCTGATGGGTCGACAAGTCAGGAGCACAGCTTCTGATGGGTCGACAAGTCAGGAGCACAGCTTCTGATGGGTCAACAAGTCAGGAACACAGCTTCTGATTGGCTGACAAGTCAGGAACACAGCTTCTGATGGGTCAATAAGTCAGGAGCACAACCTCTGACTGGTCAACAAGTCAGGAACATAGCTTCTGATTGGCTGACAAGTCAGGAACACAGCTTCTGATGGGTCAACAAGTCAGGAACACAACCTCTTACCTTTACCTTTATACGCAGGTTTATAAAGCTCACTGGTTAGCTTGGTCCCAGAAGCTATTGGGTACAAGCTTGTAGATGTAAATGATTACGACCAATCATTTGATGATGTATATGAGGCTAGAGCAGGTGACTGATGGTTGTCAGAGCAAGAGGGTGCAGCAGCGACACTCAGTACAGTACCAGTGTGGTTAATCAGTCAGGTTGTCTTTATCTAAAGCTCTGAATGGAACGTTGGTTAGTGAGCAGAGCTGAACTGAAGGCCTACAGTGGCATAAAGTGATTGTGAGGGAGCAGGATGAGTGCAGCGTACAGAGGGGTCTGTGTGTGTGTGTGTGTGTGTGTGTGTGTGCGTGCGCGCAAGTGTATGTGTTCAGCAGTGTGAAACTAAAACATGCTTCTGTTTCCTGCTCACATGACCACAACCCACAGACAGCAGAAAAAACTCTCACACCTACACACATATACACACAAACACACACACACATACACTATATACGCACACATATACACTTCATACACACACCTACACACTCACACACACACACATACACTATATACACACACCTACACACAGACATACATATACACACAAAAACACACACATTCATACATACATATACACACACCTACACACACACACAAACACACACATTAATACATACATACACACATACATTATATACACACACACATTAATATATACATATACACACACATACATATACAAACACACACACATACATTATATAAACATACCTACATACACACACAAATACAAACACACACACACATACACTATATATATACACATACACACACACACACATTCATACATATACACACACACACATACACACAAACACACACTATATACACACACACAAACACACACATACACTATATACACACACCTACACACACACACACATACACACTATATACGCACAAATATACACTTCATACACACACCTACACACACACACAAACACACACATTAATACATACATACACACATACATTATATACACACACCTATACACACATATACACACAAAAACACACACATTAATATATACATATACACACACATACATATACAAACACACACACATACATTATATAAACATACCTACATACACACACACATATACAAACACACACACACATACACTATATATATACACATACACACACACATTCATACATATACACACACATATACACACAAACACACACTATATACACACTATATACACACACACAAACACACACATACACTATATACACACACCTACACACACACACACACACACACACACAAACACACATTCATACATACATATACACACACATATATACACACAAATACACACACATACACTATATACACACACATACATATACACACAAATACACACACATACACTATATACACACACACATACATATACACACAAAAACACACATTCATACATACATATACACACACATATACACACAAACACACACACTATATGCACACTATATACACACACAAACACACACATACACTATACACACACACACACACATACATACATATACACACAAACACACACACATACATATACAAACACACACACATACATATACAAACACACACACACACACATACACACACCAAAACACACACATTCATACATACATATACACACACACATATACACACAAATACACACACACATACATATACAAACACACACACACATACACTATATACACACACACCTACACGCACACACATATACATACAAAAACACACACATTCATACAAACATACATTCATCTACACATACACATAAACATACATATACACATACATACAAACACACACTCAAACATTCCATAAACACATACATATTCCACTACACATACATATATACTTACATATACACAGAAACAGACATTCAAACACACTACATACACACACATACACATTCATCTACACAGATACACACATACACATATACACCTACATATATACACATACATATACATACAAACTCACACACTCCATACACACATACATATTCATCTACACATACATATATACTTACATATACACAGAAACAGACATTCAAACACACTACATACACACACATACACATTCATCTACACATATACACACATAAACATATACACCTACATATATACACATACATATACACACAAACACAAACTCACACACTCCATACACACATACATATTCATCTACACATACATATACACTTACATTTACACAGAAACGGACATTCAAACACACTACATACACACACATACACATTCATCTACACAGATACACACATACACATATACACCTACATATATACACATACATATACATACAAACTCACACACTCCATACACACATACATATTCATCTACACATACATATACACTTACATATACACACAAACACACTTTCAAAAACACTACATACACACATACACATTCATCTACACATATACACACATACAAATATACACCTACATATATACACATACATATACACACAAACGCACACTTACACTACATACACACACACGCACTCATCTACACATATACATACAAACATGCATACATATATACACAAACATATACACACAAACACACACTTAAACACACTACATACACATATATACACATTCATCTACACAAACATATGCATATACACATACAAATTTGCATACACACACACACACACACACACACACACATAATTGATTCAGTTGTATTAGTTCTGTGATTTCTTTGAAAACAATCAAATCTTTAAAATCTGGTAAAATCTAATAAGAACATTCACAAATAAATATAAATAAATATAAATAAATAAATAAATATAAATAAATAAATAAGTAAATATCTGTGACAGTCTCTCTCTTTCTTTCTCTCTCTCTCTCTCTCTCTGTTAAATGTATGTCTTTATCAGTGCAGGGTCTGTATTTACATCCAGCTAAATCATCTGTTCCTGCCCGGGGCAGTCTGATTCTACTTAACGAGAGAAAGAGAGAGAGAGAGAGTGATGGACTGAGGGAGAAAGAGAAAGGAGAGATGTAGAGGCGTACACACAGAGAGAGAGTGAGTAAAAGCCTCAGTGAGCGCTCTGATCATGCTAACATGTGGCGCTTTATTGTGAGCCTGTGATTACCATTCGTTAATGAGCGAGTGGGTTTATCTCTTTCTGTTTTTCTCTCTCTTTCTTTTTTCTTTCATTCTTTCATTCATTCTTTCATTCTTTCTTTCTTTCTCTCTCCCTCCTGCTCTCTTTTGTAGAAGCTGGTTCTTCGTCTCATGGGCCATAGGTGATCCAGAAAGGGAGGCGGGGGGCACACACTGGTAATTAAAGCAGCGGGTGGTAGTGTGTGTGCGTGTGTGTGTGTGTGTGTGTGTGTGTGTGTGTGTGTGTGTGTGTGTGTCCCCTCCTCTTTTCAATCACTCCAGAATTGATCATTGTGTAGGCCAGTAGAGCCTCAGGCACTTTTACCACATTCTAATGATGCTTTTCACACACACACACACACACACACACACACACACACACAGACACACACTCATGTCCACACATTTGTTTTTGTGCAGTGATAGGACATTCATACAGTATGTTATATACACACACACACATACACACACACATACATATATATATATATATATATATATATATATATATATCAAGGTTCAGAGGTTCAGTCCAAGCTGGTTCAGCATGCTCTGCTTCTTATCTCCATCCAGATAACCCCAAACACACTCAGTGGTGTTGAGGTTCTGGACTCTGGGGTGGTCAGTCAGTTGTTCTGAGAACACCAGCAGCTTCTTTGTTGGATGTGTGTGTCTCCTTTTCTCAGTGAGGAGCTTCTTGAACAGCTACACCTCCTTTCAGACCTCCATAGTGTTGAGGTGTCTCCTCACAGTGGAAGAAGGACGAACAGGAACACCTGTGGAGGTTCTCAGATCTGAAGCAGGAATGGAGCTTCATGTTCTCCTCTCTCTCAGAGATCTTATGTTCTTGTACATAACGACTGTTTTGACTGGACATGTAACAACTCAAAGGGTGACCTCTGACCTTTGACCTGTACTGTACATCATTGCTGATGCATCTGTGAAACGATGACTGTGCAGGAGAAGAAAAAAGAAAGTAATTCTGGGTTGCTTGATGTGCTGTTGGTCCTCCACATGCCACCAAAACAGCTCCAACCCACCAAATCATGGACCCTACAAGACCCCTGAAGGTACCCAGCAGCAAGACGTTCCCGGGAGATCCTTTGTGAAGTGGAGCCACCACAGATTCGACTTCTTGTTCCAGTAAATCCTGCATGGATTAAGATCTGAGGAATCTGAAGACCAGAGCAACACCCTGAACTCGCCATCCTGTTCCTCAAACCGTTCCTGAACCATGTGTGCGGTTTGGCAGGGACCATTATCCTGCTGAAAGAGGCCACTGCCATCAGGGACACCATTGTATGGTGTCGGACCAGATGCCCTTCTTCTATCTGTGTGGTGTGCTGGTGTAAGTGGATCAGACACAGCAGTGCTGCTGGACTGAGAATCGTCCACCAACCAAAACTATCCAGCCAACAGCGTCCTGTGGGCAGTGTCCTGAGGGCAGTGTCCTGAGGGCAGCGTTCTGTGGTCAGCGTCCTGAGGGCAGCGTTCTATAGCCAGCGTCCTGAGGGCAGCGTTCTGTAGCCAGCGTCCTGAGGGCAGCGTTCTATGGCCAGCATCCTGAGGGCGCCATCATGTGGCCAGCGTCCTAGGGGCAGTGTTCTGAGGGCACTGTCCTGTGCGCAGCATCCTGAGGGCAGCGTCCTGTGGTCAGTGTCCTGAGGGTTGTGTCCTGTGGTCAGCGTCCTGTGGTCAGCATCCTGTGGTCAGCGTCCTGAGGGAGGCGTCCTATGGGTGGCATCCTACGGGTGGCGTCCTTTAGGCAGTGTCCTGAGAGCGGTGTTCTGTGGGCAGCATCCTGAGGGCAGCGTCCTGTGGTCAGTGTCCTGAGGGAGGCATCCTGAGGACGGTGTCCTTTGGGTGGCATTCTGTGGGCGGCGTCCTGTGGTAAGCGTCCTGTGGCCAGCATCCTGATGGCTGCATCCTGTGGTCAGTGTCCTGAGGGAGGCATCCTGAGGGTGGCGTCCTAAGGGAGGTGTCCTCTGGGCAGTGTCCTGAGGGCAGCGTCCTGTGGTCATCGTCCTGAGGGCAGCGTCCTGATGGCTTTCTACTCAATCTGGACATTAAGTCCTGTAGAAGGTACAAATACAAACACACGCGCACACACAGCGTCTCTCCTGCTGGCCCAGTAAACTGGGCCTCTGAAGAATCACATTAAATGCTTTAACTCAGTCAATCCTCCAGTGAGTCCGTGTCATCATTAACACACCAGCGACGGGCTCTTAACCCAACACACACACACACGCACACACCTGCGGACCTGTAGAGAGTGTCTCGCACCTGCTCTGATTACTGCTGTGGAAAGAGACTCAGTTCCGCCACCTAACCCCGCCCCAAACTCACTGTCAATCAAAATCCAACCAGCCTATCACAGGCTTTGATTCACCCTACAGCAGGGTGCACAAACCTGTCTTCTGTGTGAACCTGGTGGAGGACTGAGGGCCAAAAACGGCAAACCGGCAGATGTTTATTAGCTCTAGGTTTATGGACATCATCAGTATGTCATCATCAGCCAAATCCAAAACTGCCAAAAGTTGTTTTACAGGATGAATTTTCACTGTAGGTAATTTAAAAGTAATTCGATTCTATCAATCAGTCAGGCTTCGTTTAAACTCAGAGTACAGTGAGGGTGACCCATTCCACTCAGCGCTGAACAATAAGAAAGGATTACAAACAGTACATATACATTTATAAATAGAATATTAAAATGTCACCATGGACTTAATAATAAAGTGTAACAAAGGAATAAACACTAGGAAACCATAAAACAGATAACATAAATCTGGGCTATCAAATAAAAATTCTACTTGAAAAAAAACAAATTACAGTATGTTTTCCGTTTTTTTAATTTAATACTTCCTTATATACTTATTAAGTTTTTATTAAAAACAAACTTCATAAACTTAAAGTGTTACAAAGAAATAAATACTTGGAAACAATAAAACAAATAAGATAAATCTGAGCTTCTCAATACAATCATTAAAATAATGCAATTAAGAATACTTACAATTATGCTGAAAAAGAGTAAGAGCAACATTAAAACAAGAATGAGAAAAATAGTAATAAAAATACACTGTAAAAAAACAGAACATTACATGAAAATTCAGAGTATGCTTTCCTTTTTTTATTTATATAGATGACAAACTTAATTATAAAGTGTTACAAAAAACAAACACTGGGAAACAATAAATAACTGAAAAAGTAGGAGCAAAAGACTATAAAAATAACAAGAAAAAATAGTAATAAAAATACACTGTAAAAAACAATTTTAACAAAAAAATAACATGAAATTTTACAGAACATAGCATACCTTTACAGAAAATAACACGTACACGTTTTTTGTAGTATACACTATTTTTTCATTTTGTAGTATACAGTAGTTTTTGTAGTATACAGTAGTTTTGTAGTATACAGTAGTTTTTGGAGTATACAGTAGTTTGTGTGGTATACAGTAGTTTTGTAGTATACAGTAGTTTTTCATTTTGTAGTATACAGTAGTTTTTGTAGTATACAGTAGTTTTTTGTAGTATACAGTAGTTTTTCCTTTTGTAGTATACAGTAGTTTTTGT
>JAVGWN010001340.1:0-12535 GCA_034552555.1 Semaprochilodus insignis | reverse complement strand
GTGGTGGTAGTAGTAGTATGTGAGAGATTGTGTAGGGTAGTAGTAGTGGTGGTGGTGGAGGTAGTGGTAGTAGTAGTATGTGGGAGATTGTGTAGGTTATTAGTTGTAGTGGTGGTGGTGGTGGTGGAGGTAGCAGTAGTAGTAGTAGTATGTAGGAGGTTGTGTAAGGTAGTAGTAATGGTGGTGGTGGTGGTGGTGGAGGTAGTGGTGGTAGTAGTAGTATGTGGGAGATTGTGTAGGTTATTAGTTGTTGTGGTTGTGGTGGTGGTGGTGGAGGTAGCAGTAGTAGTAGTAGTATGTAGGAGGTTGTGTAGGGTAGTAGTAATGGTGGTGGTGGAGTTAGTGGTAGCAGTAGTAGTATGTGGGAGATTGTGTAGGTTGTGACATTGACATTCACTGCAGTATGAATATGAACTTCAGTACATGCTAAAACACTGCACACGTGGTGGTGAATGTAGTAGTAGTGGTGGTGGTGGTGGTGGTGGTGGTGGTAGTAGTAGTAGTGGTAGTAGTAGTGGTGGAGGTAGTAGTAGTAGTATGTGGGAGGTTGTGTAGGTCATTAGTAGTAGTGGTGGTGGTGGTGGTGGAGGTAGCGGTAGTAGTAGTAGTATGTAGGAGGTTGTGTAGGGTAGTAGTAATGGTGGTGGTGTTGGTGGTGGTAGTAGTAGTAGTAGTAATGGTGGTGGTGTTGGTGGAGGTAGTGGTGGTAGCAGTAGTAGTATGTGGGAGGTTGTGTAGGTTATGACACAGACATGTACTGCAGTATGAATATGAACTTCAGTACATGCTAAAACACTGTTCCAGAACCTCACTCAAGAGCTGAATTCTGATTGGATGTTAAATTGTACACCTGCATTTGTTTCCTCTTTAGTTCTGCCAGATGTTCATGTGTTTGTGAAGAAACCTGAAACCAACTCAAACAAGCTGACCCTGACCTGCCTAGCCACGGGCTTCTACCCCAAAGACGTGGTGGTGAGTCTGAGGAAGTACACCACTTCACTGTCTGAACATCTACTAACATCTTCAGGAGTCAGACCCAATGAAGATGGAACCTACCAGCTGAGGAAGAGTGTGGAGATCCAGGAGGACCATATAGCAGATTACGACTGTTATGTGACTCACAGCTCCCTCCACAGACCAGTAATTAAACAATGGGGTAATTCTATATCTCTTTATTAATGTTTATAGCTGTTTATAAGCCAGTTATAGGTTCTAGGTTACTGTATGTATGGTGTAGTTTAACTACTAGTTATGTTTTCTTTATTAAATTAATAACTGAACATTCCATTCTGTCACCACTAACACTATCATAACACTACCCAAACTAACACTATCATAACACTATCAGAACACTACCTAAACTCTACCAAATGTTTCAGTAGTGACAGTTTTAGCTCAGTTTAACAGAACTCAAAACCACTACCCAGTACAGGACTATCAAACCCAGCTCTTTCAGCTGTATACACATCAAACCATCACATTTACATTGGGACCCAGTGAAGTTACTGAAAGAGGAAATCTTTTTATTACTTATCTGAACCACCTGTGAACCTACACATGTCTTCTGAGTGTGATATGGACTCAAAATCTTCTCAGCCCATCATAAACTAGTGTTGGGAAGTAGCTTGTTGAGACATTAAACTCTTCAGCCGTCTGTTTCAGGTACTAGTTTCAGGTGAGGCCAATCTTTCTCTGAGTGGAGGGTTTAGGGCCATTTTTTGTTGTTTGGAGGAATTTATCTTCTGCATTTAACCCATCCATGAAGTGAAACACCCACATACACACTAGGGGGCAGTGAACACAAGGGAGCAGTAAACAGCCCTATCCACCGCGCTCGGGGAACAGTTGGGGGTTAGGTGCCTTGCTCAAGGGTACTTCAGTCATTACGGTTGGTCCAGGGGATCAAACCAGTGACCCTCCGGTCACAAGGCTGGTCCCCTAACCTAATTACCACGTGAAAAGCACTGACTGGTTCACCTGTGTAGTTCTTAATGTTCCACACTGGTCTTCAGACTCTGGAACACATTTACTTAAATGTGGCCATGAGGGACAGGGACCCAGTCTCACTCCCTGCTCTACAGTGTAGGGGCATGATTAAAATAAGGCCCCGCCTACAGACTAAAACTCTCTGTGATTGGGTAGTGACATGAAACAGTATTTTTGGATGGTTTTAATGTGAAGATGAAACTTATGATGAATCTAAAACTGTTCAACACACTGACAGTAGACTTACAGCAGATCTTCTATTAGACTCCATAGTGTCCTAAGCTCTAATGCAGTATAGATACAGCACCCTGACACACCCATGTTCACTACCACCATTACTGGTACAGAAGTGAGGAGTTTAGAGCGTGATTTGAAGGTCCTGGTCTCCTCTGGATGAAGGGTTTACAGAGTCTAGGTGTGTTTCAGGAGCTTAAGGCAGAAGGTGGAGTGAAGTAATCATCCCCTACAGATGAGTGGTAGAAGAGGAGACCATCTTTCAGATCCACTACATCAGAACCTCCTGCTGTCAGAACATTTAAACTGGTGCTTTATTTACTCACAGGTGGAGAGTCCAGTATCGCCCAGAGTGGAGGAGTGACTGTAGGACTGATTGCAGGAGTGACTGTAGTTGTGACTCTAGTGGTGGTGGCTATCCTGGCTGCAGTGTTTATGTCTATCCGTAAGAGGAAGCGTACATCTGGTGAGTATAGATGATATCGGTACAGGTTCTGTTTACAGTAGAACCATTAACAGTAGTGTAAATACTCTACCTGTACTCCGCCCGGAGAACCTCTCCAGAGTTGTACTAGATTAATGCTGGTGCTGATGTTTCCAGCTGTTCTTTAACTCAGTTTATAGCGTTAGAGGTGAAAGTCTAGCACTCTGAATGTGATGTATATGAGCAGCTGTGGGGTAGCTGCAGGTCTAACGCTGGTAAAAGTGTATCTAGAACATTAGTACCTTTATGATAACCGGACCTATATAAACTCTTCCTTTAGTATTCCTCATCAGCAGGACGTGTTTTAAACTGTCTTGTACCATCGAGCCGCTCTACTGTGATGTGCCCCTCATAAGTGTAGTTAGTGTGTTAATGTTGTATTGTGTGTCCAGTGTTAATTCAGCCTCATTTCAACTGTGCTCTTTGGGGTTCAAAGAATATTTCATAACAATTCAAATGTTCAAAAATGAAAACTCAGTTTGAGTGAAGGACTCTGAACCTCGCTCCATCTCTGCTTCTCTATGATCCACTTGTTTGACTCTGTCCCAGTTTGAACTGCACTAAGCAGGTCGGTGGTGTCTGGACCAGCCTATCAGAATTCATTACTGTGGTTAAACTGAAATGTTGAGTTTGTTGGTCATCTGTCGTTCTCAGCAGCAGCTTGTGCTGCATGATATGCACTTCTGTAAAGGGTCAGATGTTAAACAGGCTGATTTACACAGACTGTGCAGCACTGATGTGCACTGAGAGCCTGTTCTGAAAGAATTCCCTCGCTTGATTCTGACCATCACAAAACCATCACACTGAACCACAGAGAGGCAGTGACCAAGTACAGGTGAATTGTTCATACATGACCCACTAATGATGGTCTGATTGGTTCAATCAACAATAAAGTTGGGGGTCGGGGGGGGGTCACGTGACCGTGACGAAATGGCAGCTTAGTTTTTTCTCTTGTTTAATCATAAGTTTATTTATGCACTGTTACACTTTACTGTATATACTGTACATCTTAACTCCTGGACACTCTGGACACTCTACCGTATATCCTGTATATCTGCACTCCTGGACACTCCACTTTACTTAAATACCAATATAGGCACATGTTTATTTATGTTGATTCGGTCATTATCTGCTGATAACTGCGTCCCTTGCACATTCATGCACATTTATTTATTTCTTTCTACAGGTCTACAGTTATAGTTATATTTGTATTTCTTGTATATATTTCTTGCCTCCTTGCGAAGTGAGATATATTTATATATTTATCCATAGTGAACTGTACTATGTATAGTTTATAGTTTATAGTTAACAGTTAATAATACTGCTGCTGGTACCTACCCATTTAGGTTTTTCATACTGCACAATACTGTTTTTATTTTTTTAATTGTATTTGTTTGATGTTTTACTGTGCTGTACTGTGCTGTTTTTTTGTGAAACCGCTACTGGCTGCTAAATTTCCTTCGGGATCAATAAAGTATCTATCTAGCTATCTATCTATCTAGTGAGGGGGCTCCGTAAAACCGTGCATGATTCTAACGAAAAACTCCGGACAAACATTACTAACCATTTAAAAGAGAGTCTGTCAAAATCCCCTGTAAACAAACACTGTGATATTTTTACACAAGCTCGCAAGAACACGCCAAAAGCATCTTCGACGAGCCTTTCAGCTAACAAGGAAGCTAACTCAATGGCTGCACTGGAGAGCAAGGTAACCAAAATGAAGGGAGATGTTACTGCTAACACAGCCATGCATTGATGAAGTAAGTGATGCCGAAGACGTGCTGGACTTAGACATTAAACTCATCAATTAAACAAATTGCTTTCCTTGAATCTAAAACTGATGATCTAGAAAAACCGGGGCAGGAGAAAGAATCTTCGTGTGCTTGGTTTACGAGAAGGAGCTGAGGGTAAAGAGTCACTTGACTTTATCAACAACATGCTACCGCGGTGGCTGGAGTTAAGCCCTGGGAAATCATTCACCCTGGAGAGAGTGCACCGCACATTCGCATCTGCAAGACCCAACCAAAACAGAGCGATTCTTAAGTTCCAAGAGAAGGAATATGTTACGGGGAAGCATGGCAACAGGACATCACACATGAAGGGGTGAAGATAACGTTTGTGCATGGCCTTTCAGCGGAGACAGTTCGAGTTCGCAGAAGTTTCAACGCTATTACAAAACTGTTTGTTGACATCAAGGCTTTTCGCGGATTTCAACACAACCCCTGCAAACTGAGAGTCCTGCACAATGGCAAGATGCCACACAAAGCTGAGGAGTTCTACAGAAGCATCTCACAATCTGAATGATTTCCACAGAAGGTGACTTGTTCTTCATAGATGTAGTTGAGTTTATAAGACTACTAAGGTACATGGTTAGTTAAAATAACATTGTGTTCTAAAAAGGAGAGTGTTCTAAAAAACAGAGTGCACAGTTGAGGAAAACAAACTGTTCATTTGAGGGAATGGGTCCGGTTTGGTTGACTAGTTTCTCCCCAAGTGTTGTGGATCAATGTTACCCAGATTTGTTTTCCAAACCAAAGGAGGGAGGGGGCACACTTAATTTGGGAATTTTGCGATTTGTTTGTCATGAATACAGTGGTGTGAAAAAGTGTTTGCCCCCTTCATGATTTCTTTTTTTTTTACATGTTTGTTACTCTTAAATGTTTCAGATCATCAAACTAATTTAAATATTAGTCAAAGACAACACAAGTAAACATAAAATGCAGTTTTTAAATGAAGGTTTTTATTATTAAGGGAGAAAAAAAATCCAAACCTACATGGCTCTGTGTGAAAAAGTGTTTGCCCCCAGTTAAAACATAACTGTGGTTTATCACACCTGAGTTCAATTTCCCTAGCCACACCCAGGCCTGATTACTGCCACACCTGTTCTCAATCAAGAAATCACTTAAATAGGACCTGCCTGACAAAGTGAAGTAGACCAAAAGATACTCACAAGCTAGACATCATGCCAAGATCCAAAGAAATTCAGGAACAAATGAGAAAGAAAGTAATTGAGATCTATCAGTCTGGAAAAGATTATAAAGCCATTTCTAAAGTTTTGAGACTTCAGCGAACCACAGTGAGAGCCATTATCCACAAATAGCGAAAACATGGAACAGTGATGAACCTTCCCAGGAGTGGCTGGCCGAGCAAAATTACCCCAAGAGCGCAGCGACAACTCATTCAAGAGGTCACAAAAGACCCCACAACAACATCCAAAGAACTGCAAGCCTCACTTGCCTCAGTTAAGGTCAGCATCCATGACTCCACCATAAGAAAGAGACTTGGCAAAAATGGCCTGCATGGCAGAGTGCCAAGACGAAAACCACTGCTGAGCAAAAAGAACATTAGGACTCGTCTCAATTTTGCCAGAAAACATCTTGATGATCCTCAAGACTTTTGGGAAAATACTCTGTGGACTGACAAGACAAAAGTTGAACTTTTTGGAAGGTGTGTGTCCCATTACATCTGGCGTAAAAGTAACACCGCATTTCAGAAAAAGAACATCATACCTACAGTAAAATATGGAGGTGGTAGTGTGATGGTCTGGGGCTGTTTTGCTGCTTCAGGACCTGGAAGACTTGCTGTGATAAATGGAACCATGATTTCCGATGTCTACCAAAAGATCCTGAAGGAGAATGTCCGGCCATCTGTTCGTGACCTCAAGCTGAAACAAACTTGGGTTCTGCAGCAGGACAATGATCCAGAACACACCAGCAAGTCCACCTCTGAATGGCTGAAGAAAAACAAAGTGAAGACTTTGGAGTGGCTTAGTCAAAGTCCTGATCTGAATCCTATTGGGATGCTGTGGCATGGCCTTAAAAAGGCGGTTCATGCTCGAAAACCCTCCAATGTGGCTGAATTACAACAATTCTGCAAAGATGAGTGGGCCAAAATTCCTCCACTGCACTGTGAAAGACTCATTGCAAGTTACCACAAACGCTTGACTGCAGTTGTTGCTGCTAAGGGTGGCCCAACCAGTTATTAGGTTTAGGGGCAAACACTTTTTCACACAGGGCCATGTAGGTTTGGATTTTTTTTCTCCCTTAATAATAAAAACCTTCATTTAAAAACTGCATTTTGTGTTTACTTGTGTTGTCTTTGACTAATATTTAAATTTGTTTGATGATCTGAAACATTTAGGAGACAAACATGCAAAAAAATAAGAAATCATGAAGGCGGCAAACACTTTTTCACACCACTGTATGTTGTGTACATACAGGGAGGGAGAGGGTTTCCATGTGTGTTCTGTATGTGTTCTTGGGTAGGGGTTCATTTATGTACTTGCATCACTTTTGCCCCTTTTATTATTATTATTATTATTTTCTCATTTATTTATTTATTTAATTTTAGACACCAAAACAACATTTTATGAAGATATTAACACAAAGTAAAATGGGAATTGAAGTCACCAGTTGGAATGTCCAAGGAATAAGAAAGCTGGCCAAACTCAAACAAGTAATGAACAGGATAAAATATCTTAAATCTAAAAAAGTTTTCTTACAAGAAACTCACTTAAATTACTCAGATATACATTTTTTAATAAAAGGTGGCCAGGCCAGGTGTTCTGTGCCTCATATAAAACTTATGCAAGGGGTGTCACTATACTCATACACAGATCAATACAATTCCAGATAACAAAAACCATACGAGATCAATTTGGGAGATATGTTATAGTGCAAGGTGATATTCTGACACAAAAACTAACTTTTATAAATATCTCTGGCCACAAAGAAGATAGAAGATTTGGAGGATACAGAACCCTAATAACAGAGAATAGTCCTGCTACTCAAGTACATATAAAACCCATTCATAAATTGATTATTTTCTAATCTCAGTGGAACTACAGCCCAATGTTAAACAATGTAGGTACAATAGTATAGTAATCATGAAGCTGTATCAATGGAAATTCAATTAGGCAGGCTGGAACATTCTTTAAGATGGAGGTTACAAACATATCTGTTACAGGATCCTGCCTTTATTAAATTCATAGAAAGCTGCATCAATAAATATTTTGAACTGAACAAAGATGAAACTACAACTAGCGTTATATAAGAGGAGAAATTATTAGTTACAAAATTCTAAAATAAAGCAAAAACAATCAAGAACTGCGAACGTTGGAAAGCCAAATTAAAAACCTTGAAAATGAAATCTATAAGGATACGGGAAAATTACAAAATCTTTCTGTCTTGAGAGCAAAATATGATAAACTGACATCTGATAATGTACCCAAGAGTCTAATGTGGACTAAACAAACCCACTATGACCAAGGGGAAAAACCAGGTAAACTACTGGCCTGGAGAGTTAAAAGGCAGGGAGAACAATGTCAAGTATAAAGTCAACATCTGGCAACTTAACTACAGATCCACGTGAGATAAATAATAATTTTCAAGACTTTTATGAACTATTACACAAGTCAGAATATGCAGAGAGTAGGGAGGATCAGAATACCTTTCTTGACCAGTTACTTGACCAGCTGTGCAGTCTGGGAAGTGGAGTCCGGAGGATCAGCGGAGTCAGGCAGACACCCTGATGTGACAGTACCCCCCCAAGGAGTCAGAGCAGGAAGGCAGGTGAGGACAACCACGAGCCGCATCACCGGATGACCAAGGAATAGAGCTCCTGGACCTGCCGCGGCCGAAGACAGGGACCCTCCCCGAGGACCGGACCCCCTGGTGACCAGTGGATGGGCCCAATGAAAGTCGCCTTGGATGGCCACGTCGACGACCAGCGGACGTGCACAAGGATAGTCGCCTTGGACGACCTCGTCTACTGCCAGTAGACAGGTTCAAGGACAATCAGCGAGGACGACCTCTGGGCCTGGGAGCTGGATGGACGGGTGTCAGCAATGGAACTCCTCTACGAGAGTCGGATCCAGAATATCAGCTGCACCCAACCAGCTCCGCTCCTCAGGCCCGTAACCCTCCCAGTCAACCAGGTTTTGGAGGGTCCCCCTTCTCCTCCTGGAGTCCAGAAGCCTGCGGACAGCATAGACAGGAGCACCCTCGACGGAGATCGGCAGAGGGGGCGTGGTGTCGGGTGAAGCCTCGTCCAAGGGGCCAGTGACTACAGGCTTCAAAAAGAGATGTGAAAGGAGGGACACACACGATAATATGAAGGTAATTCAAGCTTATAGATTACATCATTGATTTTACTCAGGATTTTAAATGGACCAATGTATTTGGGAGTGAGTTTCTTACAGCCCTCGGACAGCCTGAAGTCCCTGGTAGAAAGCCACACCCGATCTCCCGGGGCATACACAGGGGTATCGCCACGCCATCTATCGGCATGATGCTTGTGCTGCCATATGACAGCCTCGATGTGCTGATGGGTCTGTTCCCAAACCTCCTCACTCTTCCTCATCCAGTGTTCCACAGAGGGCACATCCGATGATTGAAGAGACCAAGGCATGAGCGGGGGTTGTTAGCCTAATATACACTGGAATGGAGTGATGGATGTAGTGGAACTGATAAGACCAGTTGTTTTGATTGTCATGGCAATAAATGCGCAGGAATTTACCAACCTCCAGGATAGTCCTCTCACTTTGCCCATTACTCTGAGGTGAGGCTGACAGAGATACCCAGCCTCTCCATAAATGCTGTCCAGACTTGGGAGGTGAACTCGCCTGGGTGGCCGGAGGTGAGAGATGTATGTGCCCAGGTAATGAGCCAATCACAGAACTGCGACGGGACAAACCATCTGTCAGGGGGACAAGCCTCCGGGACCTGGTTCACCGAATTTGCCTGCTTAATCTCCACATCAACCTCCCACCTAATAGGTCCTAGAAATACTGTGGGTTACAAAATGGACTCCTCACTGGGTTCGGCATCGAATATGTGAGATAAAGCATCGGCCTTGGTGTTACGTGTTCCAGGACGGTAAGTAATCTGGAAGTTGAAACGCGAAAAGAACAGACCAACGGGCCTGATGGGAATTTAATTGCTTGGCGGAGCAGAGATACTCAAGGTTTTTATGGTCTGTGAGGCCAGTGTCTCCACTCCTCGAAGGCTAGTTTGACAGCCAAAAGCTCCTTATCCCCAACTCTGTAATGACTTTCAGTGGGATTCAACTTATGTGAGAAATATGCAATGGGCCATAGTTTAGGGGGTTCACCACTGCATTGAGACAGAACAGCACCAACCCCCACTTTAAAGGCATCGACCTCCATCACAAAAGGTTTGGAAGGGTCAGGATGTTTTAATAAAGAAGCAGTGGTGAACTGCTGTTTCAGTTCTGTAAATGCACTCTCTGCCTGAGGATTCCAAGTAAGCTTCTTGGCATTGCCCCTTAGCAGAGAGGTAAGCGGGGTGGCGACAGAGCTGTAGTTACGAATGAACCGATGATAAAAGTAAGCAAAACCTAGAAACCTCTGGAGCTCACGGACGGAATTGGGGATAGGCCAGTTGTCAATGGCATTTACCTTTTTGTCGTCCATGACGACACCATTGGGGCTGATCATGTAACCCAGAAAGGAAGTGGAGCCTAAATGGAATTCACACTTCTCACCCTTGACAAATAATTGGTTCTCTAACAACTGAGAGAGGACTTTACGAACTTGTTGAATGTGGTTAGGCAAATCCGGAGAATAAATCAGAATATCATCAATATATGCGATGACAGAGTGAACCAACATGTCCCGGAGGACGTCATTGGTGAATGACTGGAAGACTGAGGGTGCGTTCCTTAGACCGAAAGGCATAACCAAATATTCATAATTCCCGCTAGTGGTGAGAAAAGCAGTCTTCCATTTATCACCTTTACGGACCCTGACGAGACTGTATGCACTGCTAAGATCTAATTTTGTGAAAACAGTCACTCCTCTGAGTTGTTCAAGCACAACAGGGACTAACGGTAGAGGATATGGATACGGCTTGGTTATGGTATTTAATCTACAGTAATCAATACAGGGTCTAAGGCCACCGTCCTTCTTCACAAAAAAGAAGCTGGCGGCCGCAGGAGAAGTAGAGTGGCGAATATAACCCTGGGCTGGAACCTCCTGTACATACTCCTCCATAGCTCTTTCCTCAGCTTGAGTGAGGGGATAAACACGGGATTTGGGTGGTATTTGATTATCTATTATATCAATGGCACAGTCATAAACTCTGTGAGCCAGTCATTTGGTGGCATTGGACTGTTGGAACACTTCGGCCAAGTCATGATACTCTGGAGGAATACATACCAGAGATTAGTTGTCCGGACTCTCAACGGATGTGGAAGAGACAGAGATCTGAGGGAATAGAAGACAGTGATAAACAGTAGGAAAGCCAGGATATTATTTCTCTATCAGACCATGAAATGACAAGATTGTTTTTAACCAGGGGAGACCAAGGATGACAGCATACTCTGATGAGTCCAGTACAAAAAATTTGATGTCCTTGGAATGGAGATCGCTAACAGTCATGGTTATGGGTGGAGTGATCAATGAGATTACCCCCTGGCCCACGGGATCCCCATCCACTGCGGACAGTCTCAGGGTTTAGTTGAGAGGGATAGTGGGGAGTACAAGCTTTTTGGCTACACCAGCCAAAATAAATTCCCTTCAGCTCCTGAATCGATTAGCGCTGGGAACACAAAAGAGAGTCCTTGATATTGTAAAGTGACAGGAATGAGTAGGGACTTGGTAACCATGCCCAGAGTAGGATTACTCACCACGGAGGGGTGTGTGGTGGTCTCCCCACGCTTGTTGTGGATAGGAAGTTGAGACCTATGGGGACGTACACAGCAGTCCCAGAGGACGTGACCTGCAGAGCCACAATACAAACAGAGTCCTCTATGCAGTCATCGACTCCTCTCTTCAGGAGAGAAGTCGACTTGCATGGGTTCATCAGTGTCACAATCATGTGGCACTCGGGAGATGAAGCGAGGAAGTGAAGCTCTTCTGGATGAATGGCCCCATACTTTCTGGGAGACGGCCCGATACTTTAGCTGGTCAAGCCAGATGGTAAGGGAGATGAGTTTGTCTAAAGATAATCCGTCATCTCGACAGGCCAGTTCTTTGAGGATGTCTGGCTTGAGATCGCTCCGGTACACGACCACCAGGGCAGGCTAATTCCATCCATTACCAGCAGCCACCATGCGTAACTCCAGTGAGTAGTCAGCTACCAATCGATTCCCCTGGCGGAGGCGGACGAGGAATTTACCAGAGGATCGGCCCTCGTTGGGATGGTCAAATACCGCCTTGAAATCCCGAGGGAAACGATCGTAGGTTCTGGCTTGGTAAGTGGGCCAAACAGCGGTGGCCCGATCCAGAGCTTTTCCGGTAAGCGAGAGATAAGGAAAGTGATGCGAGATTTTTCAGAGCTAGGGGAGGAGTTAGCAAAAAAGATGAAGCATTGAAGCAGAAAACCACAGCATTGATTTGGAGCTCTGTCGAATTTGTCAGGCTTGCTCACTGGAAATGAGCCAGCCATGGCAGAGGCAGGGATGAATGGCTCAATACCAGCGGCAGGCAGGACAGTAAGCTGAGCTATTTTGGCAGTGATATGGCTTAGATTAGCAGATATCTGTGCTAGTTGAGCTTGCTGACCAGTCTGCTGTTGTGCTAAGCTGCTCACTGATTCAGCAAGGGAGCCAAACAATTGATGGTGCTCACCAATCAAACGGGCCTGATTGCTAACGGCCTGGTGTAAGTCTTTTGGCTCAGCCATCGCAGTAGTGGTGAAGTTTTTTACAGGTGAAGAGTATGGGTCCATCCTGTGGATCTTAGTCACTGCTCCTTCTCCTTTAGACTGGGAGACTTCTCCTTTATAAATAAAGACATGAACACAGAACATAACGGTACCACAGTCTGTTACAGGTGAAGAGTATGGGTCCATCCTGTGGATCTTAGCTAGT
>JAVGWN010001338.1:0-12541 GCA_034552555.1 Semaprochilodus insignis | reverse complement strand
GCTAACTTCAGTATTAGCTCCTGACCGCAGACTAACTGCAGTGTTAGCTCCTGACCGCAGACTAACTGCAGTGTTAGCTCCTGACCGCAGGCTAACTGCAGTGTTAGCTCCTGACCGCAGGCTAACTGCAGTGTTAGCTCCTGATTGCAGGCTAACTGCATTGTTAGCTCCTGACCGCATGCTAACTGCAGTGTTAGCTCCTGACCGCAAGCTAACTGCAGTGTTAGCTCCTGACCGCAAGCTAACTGCAATGTTAGCTCTTGACCGGAGGCTAACTGCAGTGTTAGCTCTTGACCGCAGACTGACAGTTGTGCTAATTCTTGACCACAGACTTGCTCCATCTGGTCACCACACTTCCGTCAGTGTGCAGTGTGACACTGTGGCAGGTATAAAATCACCTGTTATAATTATGTTTACATTTGTGTTTACTGTTTATAGTTAGCAGGTTAGCCAGCATGCTAACTGCACCAACATGGATGAATTTGAAATACATTATTTTAACCTCCGCCCTCCCTGATAGTGAGAGGCTGGAGGACCACTACTGTCCGCCCCCTGACCAGCCGGTGGCCCTCTGGCTTTGTGCTTTTCTGGGAGGGTGGTTAAGCAGAGTATTAGACAAAATACCTTTTTTTTTTCATCTAAATCGTCTAAATAATGATCAGCTAAATAATTTAACCAGGCCTGGTCGTTATTATTGTTCTCTCAGTTGTTGGTAATATTTATCTTAGTTTATTTTCTAAAATAAAAGTCCTATCTGCTCCTATCAGGGCCTGAACGTTTTAGCTTGCTTCTTTTCTCCCTGAGTAGCTCAAAAGAACAGGCAAAGCCAACTGTGAAAGAGCGGGATATCATGCTGCGAATGGACTTACAGTAACTCGCTGCTAGCTTAGCCATACGAATTAGCCATGTTATGTTTTCCCAAGCTGTTCCTCAAATGCATATATATGGTATTTTTGGTGTTCGGTATGCAGCCACACATCGCAAACATAACATTCTGTTCAGCTTCTGTCAAAACTGAGCGCTCCACTCACTGGGGGCATATTCCAGCTAACGTTTTCCGATATGAATTCTGTGACTGTACGTCCATGGTTTGTGTTCTGTCAACTTGCTGTGTGATGCCTCGGTAAGTTGTGTGGGTTTGTGTGGCCTTAAGCGTGCGGTAGGGCTGCGCCATACGGACAAAACACTGGTATTGTGATTATAATGCTACATATTGCGATTGCAGTTCACTTCTGTTAATTTCCCTGGGTGACACGAGTGCCTAGACTTCAGGATCCTACCAGCTCACGTTTCGGATGCTGGAATGCTGGTCACCACCAAAACCAGCATATGTTGTGCTTTGACACTGGCATGCTGGTCAACCAGCATGACCATGCTGGGACCAGAATGAAATTCATACTTCCAGTGTGTGGGGAAATAATCCTCTGTGATTGTGATTGGTTAGAGACTCGTCGGCTTGTCCAGTATCGGTATTAGCGGCTGTTCACACCTAGTCTGGATGTCACAACAATGAATTTCTGGAACTGGAAGACTGGGTACTAAAAACACACGCATGAAAATATGAATATTCACAGGGGTGTACTTTTAGAATCAGTGGCTGTGGTTTAGTACTCAGTCCCAGTCTTTAAGTTCAGGCCTGCTATGCATTAACCTTGTTAGTGCTCCGTCACCAGCAAGATGTGTTCTGCCGCCATTAGTTTGGACTGCGGTTCCGACAATTTACATTTTAAATAGTTCGTCCCGAAAAGAGGACTAATAGGCGTCCGTCTAGGTGTTGCGCCGGACGGAGGACTGGGATTTGAAAAACCTGTCCGGCCTAAAAGTGGACGTGGGGCCATCCTGGGCCTAACGCAGGTAGTGCCGCTGGGTTCTGCACTAATTCTCTTATTTAGAGAATTACTAACTTATTTAGCCAAGATACAGGAAAATAGAACGTTTTATTTAAACTAATCCTCCCAGGTCAATAACTTTCATAAACCTATATACTATAATCATGAACATATAGCCAAAACGTTGCATTGAAGGGCTTGATAAAGAGGCAGTGACTTTATAAAGATGTTTTCCCATTTAAACATACGGTTCTACTTTGTTTACCATCTACGAGACACCTGGAACCATATATACTGAATGATGTTTTTGGTCATTTGCTGTAACTGACAGCATTTAGTGTAGGAAATTGGCTGCATTGCTAGCAGTTAGCTTAACGTATCAGATGATTTGAAACTGTAAACTGCTTTAACACTTTTCTGCTCACACAGTTGGTACATCTACATAGAACTGTGTGTGGAATCAAACAAAGATTTCTTTTTATGTGCCGAGTGTGGAAAAAGAGCAAAAACGTTCCTACAGTGGCCGCCATGATACACGCTAATAACACTAGCTTCTTAAGTAGCTTATGTTAAACTTTCTACAAGGTAATACTTCTAATATTAGTAATCTACATAGTGTTCTAGATTACTTTCTCGGAGAATGAATTCATCATTGTAAACAAAGGCCTTCAAGGCACTTCCAGGTGCATGATTCACACCCATCTGGAATGGAAGTAGCTAAATTTATGCCATAATTTACAATAAATACAATCATAATATATTACATTTGTTAATAACAGTCAGATTACATTGTGCTTGAGGCTGTAATGTTAAATATTCCAGAGTATATTATGGATTCAGTTACGTTTTTCTCGTTTCCCAGCTTTCTAAAGCAGGTAGAGCTGCTGTATTAGCACTCACTGAGGATCCTCTGGGTTTGCTAACATTAGCAGCTGAAGCTAATCACAGTTTAGTGAATCCTTTACTCTCCTGATGAAGATGAAGTTCCACCAGCACTATTATAAAACCAATAAGAGCTCCAGAGTGTAAACTAGGACGGTGTGATGATGTGCTGATCCATATGTTTAGAGTTATTACTCTGTAGAGAGCATTACTACATCAGGAGACCAGCTAGGAGAAGCTAACTCTATTAGCGCTTATGCTAGGGGCCACAGAACGAGTGTTTCTGCTCAAATTAACACTCGACAGAGAAAAATAAAAGCTGTGTTTGATTCTCCACACGGTTCTGTGTAAATGAAAAGACTTGTTTGTGTGCAGAGTAGAGCAGTATATCAGTTCATTGCTGGCAATAAGCTAATCAGCAAGTTAGCTACCTGGCTAATTAGCCAAGCTGCTTTAGAGTGACATAAAATGACCAGTAAAGTGGTTAATCACGAAGATTAGAATGGTTCTGTCTATCCCAAGTAGGTGGCAAAAAACTTATAGTATCTTAAGTTCAGTTGGTTCGTTTGGGTTCTTGTTTCTACAGTGTGTATGTGGATAAACTTCTTTATACAGTGAATATTGCTACATTAAACTCTGCAGGTACAGGTGTGTATATGAAAAATGAACCGCACTAAGCTGTGAAGTTATTGATCTGAGAAGATGGTTTCCAGCATCCGGGTTTAAAGTACAAAGTCCTGTTGTATCAGTGCAGCGCTGCCTGCGTTATCCACCTGGAAGTAAGTTCCTTGCTGCTGTGTCGTTACATGAATTTGTCCTGTTGGTGATATAATATTAGGGTGGAAAGGTTAATTGATTTCATATCGGAAATGCAATTTAAGAGTGCAATTTTCAAATCACAAGAGCTGCAGTTTTTCTAACAGCTTACGTTATTTACTATGTTGCTGTAGCAAATTGAAAGTGGGAAATTGAATCTAACAGCACAGAGCTTGTGAACCACCTGTAGCCTAGATGAGATCAGGAACAGCTCCTGGACTGAGTACATGACCACAGCCATGATCAACTGGCAGTCTGGCATGTTTACTGGCTTCAGTGAAGCCTCAAAGCTAGAAAAAGTTGAGACGCTGATCTTTTAGGCCTAAAAAAGGCCTGGGCCTTAATTGATAGAGATTTATCACAAATTAAATTGCAATATTATTATCCCAATAATTATTTTGCCCAAATCGTTCAGCCCTATGTAATAGTGATCAACAATCAGGCAGTGATCAACAAACACGCAGGATCCTCGGTGGGGTTAAAACAGCTTATTACTGCGGCCCTACCTGCTGTAGAACACTGGAAAACCGGAAAAACGTCAATAAAATCCATTACATACTGGGACACATTAGACATTACACAATATTTCACTGTGTTTGCCAATTTATTACGCCTGAATTTTTTGGGAATTGAGCTGCTTTATGCTGACTGGGAGCGAGTTATCCACTCAGAAACATAGCCAACCATAATGTACACAAACTTCCTGATTTGATTCATATTGATTAGCAGTCGATGTATCGCGCAGCCCTAGCGTACTGGCTAACTTCGAAATCTGTGTTGGTTGATCGCCCCCCTGGTGGCAGGGGCCGTCTGTGCTCAGTGGGCTCCTGCTGGACTGTGTCTGTCTATAACACACCCGCAGACGAGAGGAAAATAAAGCTTTCTTTTGGTTTCTGGTAGATAAATCGGTGTCGCGACGGATCTCGGCGGGACAAAAGCAGACGTCCGTGAGGGGGGCGGAGTCTACAGCCGCAGCGGGACGATCCTCAGTGCATGGCCAGGACTAATTAACTCATTTCAGGGTGCTAACGTCATAAACGAAGTGTTCGACCGGGTCAGGGCTTTCTGGGCCGTTGTTGCTCCAGACCCTGAGGGGTGTGTTATAAGAAAAACCTGCAGGTGCATGACTGAAACATAGCCACATTTCTACTAGCTACGTACATGACCAATATTTTAATAAGATGTAATACTGTAGCATCTTTATTATTGTTATTTTATTACGTTTATCTTTAACATCCTCATATCCAAAAAAAAAAGAATAATGATAATAATAATAATAATAATGGAATTACTTTTTTAATATGTGTATTTGCTGTATTAATACCTAATACATGTTTACATGTGGTCATCCTGGACACTAATAGAGCAGGATGGTTTGTATGTATGTGCCTATGATTTTATTGGTAAGAGTGCTGAGTATATTGCTGGATTGCTGGAAGACCAAATGGAAAAGAAAAAAAAAACAATATGTAGAAAATAGGAATGAAATTATGCAAAGCACTTCTCTGGTCTCCGCCTCTGTTTATTTCCTCTGCTTGTTCTTCTGGTCATGACGTGTTAAGGTTTCCCCCCCAGCCGCATATGTTTACAGGAAATGTAACAAAACATTCAAACACGTTTACAGTGTTTTTGTTTGTTTGGAGTTCTTTGATTTTAAACAGCGCATTTATTTGAACCTGTTTTAACTCGTAGCAGATGTGCCCAGCATCAGCATAGCATACATATCCACAAACGTTTGGGGAACTGATCTCAGTAGAACAGGCCATCATGATGCTGAAAATTCTGAAAGAACACAAATATTAAAGTCATACTTTGGCAAAAATGTGAATTTACCCCCTTTCCCCTACACTAAACGTGCTTGGCTGGGGTGTATCTTTGGGTTGAACATTCAGGGGACTACGCAGGACCTTTAATAGGAGATATTCTGGTAATATGAGGGTGAAGAGGACTTCCTGTTCACCAGTTTCCTGTTTTAATTTTCTCGTTCCACCTTAAAATGGTGCAGCCGTTACATTCGGGCCCTGACATTCAGTTTTCTATTCATCAGAATTTTGTTTGAATTTTCCCATTCCACCTTAAATGATGCAGCAGTTGCATTGGGGCCCTGACATTCAGCTTCCTATTCACCAGCTTTTTGTTCAGGTTTTCCCATTCCACCTTAAATGGTGCAGCCGTTAAATTCTGGCCCTGACATTCAGCTTCCTATTCACCAGCCTCCTTTTTAAATTTTATAATTCCACCTTAAATAGTACAGTAATTGCATTCTGGCCCTGACCATCAGCTTCTTGTTCAGATTTTCCCGTTCCACCTTAAATGGTGGAGCAGTTGCATTCAGGCCCTGACATACAGCTTCCTATGCACCAACTTCCTTTTAAAAATGTGCAATTCTACCTTGAATGGTACAGCAGTTGCATTCTGGCCCTGACGTTCAGCTTCCTAGTCACCAGCTTCTTGTTCAGATTTTCCCATTCCACCTTAAATGGTGCAGCAGTTACATTCTGGATGCATTTAAGGTGGAATGGGGAAATTCCAACATGAGCAGGAAGTTGACATTCATACTTCATGCAGATTTCTGCAATTTGCAGGAACAGCTGAAATCCAGGCACTGTTCCGGGTCAGGAATGCTGGATTTTGGGGTAAAGTTGTACCATAAGTTATAAACCGTATTAATATTCATTCGATCAAATATATATAAACTTTGATGATTGAGTGTTCTACAAACAAAGGGGGATGAGGAGAGAGAAGCAGGAAAGACCACCTGCACTGATTAACAGACAAATCATCAGAATAAACTTTCATGTCAGGCATAATTTGCACCTAATAAGCAAAGACCCCAGTGTTCAACCCCAGTGTTCATTTCTCAGCCTTGCTTTGGACCGTTTACCTAATAAAGAAGACTTATAAACATGCAGCTGTGGGTCTGTACACTCAGTCGCAGTGGATTCTGGGTATTTCCATTGTCCTTTAAAGTATTGTGTGTCTTTGAGTTTTGCTCCACAGCGCTGACTGAACGAAGCTCTCTCTCTCTCTCCCTCTCTCTCTCTCTCTCTCTCTTTCTCTCTCTTTCTCTCTCTCTCTCTTTCTCTCTTTCTCTCTCTCTGCTCACACCTGCTGAAGGATCTCACGCAGACACAACACCAGCCCCGCTGCGTGAGAAAGTCCGCCGCAGTATCAAAGTCTAACCTACAGAACAACATTAATTGGTGGGACCTCTGATCCCCCGCTATCAGTATAGCTCGGTGTGCTAAGGATTCAGTGGTCAAGGCTAAAATCAGCGTCAGCTTATGTAACTTGTGGGCTGGACATCTTTATCAGCCTGACTGACCTTTCACTGACTTTTAGGAACCCTGCGTCTTAGAACTGAAGATTCTGAGAATTCTGTATGATCATGAAATATAATGTGTAACTGTGTCTGAGACGCTGTTTATGATAGTTTAGACCTTAAACTCCATTCATGGTGGAGAGATACATGCTGCAGGGTGCTGTGAAGCAAAAAATAGTCCCCCAAATAAAACATATTATTTTCAGGTTTTCCAGATTTTCCCATCATCAACATTCCATATAACACTCTGTGTTATTTCTGTGAAGAAGGTTCACTGGTGCTTTAGATAGTCAGTAGAAAGTCTATATGTGTGTTGTAGACATGGAGAACCCTGGTTCCCATCACCACCACTGTAGAGAACATCTGAACCATTCGCTTAACGTCCCTATGGGATTCTAGTTACCATGCGTCTTTTAGTACAAGCTGTCACCACTGTTTAACATTCCTAACAACCACCCGGGACTTGCTGTAGCAACACCCTGTACTAGCCCTTGTTGTTGGGATTGGGTTGTACCCAGATTATACGGGAAACTAAGCGATAGGCACAGTAGCAAATGCAGCCTGTTTACATAATGTCAGTTACCTGTGTGTTATGAAGTGTTGTAGTCATGGAAAAGAATGGCTGATTATGGCTTTTTATTAGGTGTGTATGTGAGAAGAGGCCCTTTAAATACATAAACCTGTGCAAACATTATAAATGGGCCTCGGGGTGGAAATAATGTAATGCTGGAAAAACATAAGATATGGGCCCTTTAATGTAAACCCAACCCTCCTCTTTATACAGTCCTTGTAATGCAAGTTCCTTAATTAAGACGTCTGATCTTTTCTGAAGTTAAGCGGCTTTATAAAAGCACCAGTAAAGCTGAGTCAACACAGTGGCAGCACAAGGAAGCCCACAGTGTTAAGGAGTAGAGCAGCCGAGGTTTGATGTCAGCTCAGGATAAATGCGAGTCTGAGTGAATGCCTCTGAGTGGAATTTCAGGCTTAGCGGCTGCTATGAGGCCAGACAGGTTAGAGCCCATGTAGCTTCTTCTGCAGAGCAAAAGAGATAAGATTGATCAGGAGGCAGGATATTCGTTTACTTTCAAATGTCAATGTCAAAGAAAAACCCACCCACAATATGCTAACTTCTGTTAGCATCCCTATGGGATTCTGGTAGTTTGTTAGCGTTAAGCTAATGGCAATTCACATGAACATTTTTAGGCATTCTAGATAAACACAGACATTTAAAGCTTGTAAAAGACGTTTTATGTGTTTTATCTGAACCTTGTAACAGACATTATCGTATATGTGATCTTGTATGTTTCAGTGTTATAGTGAGTCTTTCAGACATTCCTAACAACCACCCGGAACTTGCTGTAGCAACACCCTGTGCTAGCCCTGGTGAAAGAAGGATGCGTGAGGCAGGAGTGACAGTGTCAGCAAGCATTTCACTCAGGCATAGTCTAGTCCAGTGGCCTCACTGCAGAGCAGGACGTAGGAGACACAGGACCAGGACCTCCTCCCGCTGGCACCTTTGTCTGATGCGTGGGGCTCAGGCACCGTCTTCTCGCCCTTTCTTGTAGCTGTGGCACACCTGCATAGATTATGTCATTAAGTTGGTGACTTATCTAGAACCTCCAGAAGACCTAGAATCCAGTCTCTGATCCTGGATTTTGTAATGACCGGTAGGCGCTGTTCACTGTGAGTGAATACGGACTCCAGGACAGGAATCTGGATTTAAGGTAGACAGATGCTGAAACCATACAACCTTAAAAAAGGGGTTCTTTGAGGGTTATTTAGTATAGGCCAGGAATCTTCAAATCCAGACTTTTGAAGAATTCCAGTTCCCGGTCTTGGATTTTGGTTCAATTAACCTCTGGTTCAAAGAACTATGAGTGCTCACGAATTCTAGGACAGGAATCTGGACTTAAGGTGGACAGATGCTGAAACCATACAACCTTAAAACAGGGGTTCTTTGAGGGTTCTTTAGTATAGGTCAGGGGTCTATAAATCCAGACTTTTGAAAAATTTTAGTTCCTGGTCCTGGATTTTGTAATATTGGTAGCTTCAATTAACTATGGCTGCTTACAAATTCCAGGATGAGAATCTGGACTTAAGGTGGACAAATGCCGAAACCATACAACCTTAAAACAGGGATTCTTCAAGGGTTCCTTAGTATAGGCGAGGGGTCTCCAGATCCAGACTTTTAAAGAACCCCAATTCCTGGTCCTGGATTTTGTAATAATTGGTAGCTTCAATTAACTATGGCTGCTTACAAATTCCAGAATGGGAATCTGGATTTAAGGTGGACAAATGCTGAAACCATACAACCTTAAAATAGGGATTAGAACTTTAGTTCCCGGTTCCTGGATTTCTCATGAAATTGTTCTCAAAGCGCGTTTGGTAGATTCAGCTCCTGATGATGTTGGTAGGTAATGTAACCTGTAAGACATTCAGTCCAGCCCCTGAAGTCTTGACCAATAGGAGAGCTCGCTCTGCTGCATCGACCTACATACCACAGAGAGAACCATCCTGATTGGACAGATTTGCTGTTTCTAGAATGTAACCCTTTTGTTACCGACCAGAGCTGTGATGCAAGAGTGTTACTATAATACCACAGAGTTTTAATACAGGCATTATTCCAGGAAATACAACAGGACTGAAAATTACAGACATGGATATTTTAGATTTCAGACACTCATCAGGCCTGGAATGATCATCACCAGGCTCTCTGAAGGCCCGGAGGGTTCCCCTCTGACATGTTGGTTTAATAAGAAGCATGAGCACAGTGGAGTGTTCAGACTCTTTGTACTGTGGCGGGCCCCTTACAGTGCCGTCGCCACAAGGCCGAGGACAGTCTGTTATGAGAAAGGAGGGAACATGTTGTGCTGAAGGCCAATAACTTTCTTCACAGGAGAACTCTGTTTACCCAATAGCTCGGAGTGTAGGCTTTCATGGATCACTGGGAGTATAAACAGAAGGTTTAATCTGGCGCTGCAGATTCCAGCAACCTCCACACTCACCCACTGCTAGAACTCCATGCAGTAAGCCGACTGTGTTTAAAACAGAATGTTAGAAAGTCACACATGACTGTTCTCCTAACTCAAATGAAAGGGCCAATAACATGGAAAATCAATCAGTCAACCTTTATTTAAACTCGTAAAACGTTGAGAGTGACCTTTATTTGCAACAGGGCTGTGCATTCCTGGTCCCGAAGATCTACCACCCTGGAAAGTTTAGATCCAGCACACCCAGCTGGAGGCCTGGATTACCTGCATAAGGTGTATTAGATTTGGGTTGGAGACAAAACGCCTCTGATTTACAGTGTAGGTAAGCCAAAACAAATATCACCAAAAAAATAGATTTTAAAAGCATATAATAAATAAATAAATAAATAAATAAATAAATACATACATACATACATGCATATATAGATACATGAAAAAAACCAAAATAAAATAATACAAGAAAATACAAGAATACACAAAATAAAAAAAATAGCTCATAAAATAAGTAAAAGAATATAAAGTGTAAAACAATTATCTCAAAGTAGAAGATGATCAATTTAGTGTAAACAATAATGCATGTGAAGCAATAACTAAAAAAATCATATTAAATATATATCATATTAAACAAAACATATTAAAATATGGGGGCAGTCATGGCCTGGAGGTTAGCCTCACTGCCCTCTAGTGTGTGTTCACTAGAGTGTGTGTATGTGGGTGTTTCACTTCACGGATGGGTTAATAGCGGAAGACAAAGTCCTCTGTGTGCAAATCACAAATGGCAAAAAATGGCCCAAAATGATTGACCTAATTCTAATTAAAAGTGAATCCAGATTTAATCTATCTTAAATTCTGCGGTTCAAATGGTAAATATATGGACACTAACATGGAAAAACAGTCCAGTTTGTCACAAAAACAATCCATTTACATAAACCTGCCTTTTCAGCCTACATCAGTTTAGCCCCGCCCACTCACACTAAAGTTATAAGGACTGTTTCAGCCCAGACTGCTTTCTGAATGAGGCGCAGCCAATTATAACAAAACTTATTTACACACACTCATCCAAGTAATATCTGCACCCAGAAGGAAGTGTGGAACTGCACTGGACGTGTGAGGTGTGACAACAAACCGTTCATCTTGCCGCTGACCACGGTGCCTCCACACACGGATGACAGCCTGGCACAACACCATTGCAGTCTTTGGTGACGTTGACATGGTGTTAAGGGCAGTCGTCGTAACGTTCTGTGTGCATGTAGTCCTGCGTGGTGCAGCTGTCTGCCAATGGTGCTGGCACTAACAGGATGACTCATGGAGGACATCACTGCTCGCTGAATGTCTGCAATAGTGGCTGTTGGGTCAGTCAGGTACAGCGATAAGGCCCATCTTTGCTTACATCACATGTGCGGCCGAGTTTCATTCCTGATGAAAATGAATGATATGGGGCTTTAAAATTTGAATGGCTTCATTTTCATAACCCTCTGACGTGTCCATACCACACTGGTGTGTGTAAACAGAAGAGGAGATTATGATCTGAATCTGATGGAGGGTTATTTGTGTGTGTGATCCTGTTTGGTGGAAAGATTCAGAATGCACACTGCTGCTCAAACAGCGCTGGCAGACAGAGGAAAGGCCAAAGGTCACTGCAATATGGATGTGGATGAGGCCTTACGATAGCACTGTGAACTGAAACTCCTTCAGAGGATGGTGTGCGGACACCGTTCAGACTCTTCTGCGTGTGATTACTGAACGCCGGAGGAGAGGACAGAGCCTCACAGCAATAATCAGACCTTCTTCTCCATCATAACACACCGGGTACCACACGGAGAGGGCAACTCCATATTAATACACTGACCTAGGAGTCAAAGCTGGAGTCAGCAGTGTCGTAGAAAGCAGGAAGTACAGGCTGGGTGTTTTGTGGTTCACATTTTATTGGATTTTACAACATAATTATAAACATAAAACCAGAACAATATGACACCGTAAAGATTCTAGAGTTTATTTTCATATGCACCGAGAAACAAGCAGCTGCACTGTACCATTCTTACTCTGCACCTCCTGGACTGCAGGTACACAGACAATGGTACACTGCTATACTGCACACTGCATACTACAGTAGTATGTACTGCATACTGTATACGCCCCCTGTGTGTAGTATACAGTACAGTAACAAGTCCTGACCTACAGTGTAGTATACTAATACAGTCACATGACCAGTTACCTCACATTTACCTCAGAGCTGTTATTACTGTATCCACTGTTTAGAGCTAGCTGCTGCTAACGCTGCTCAGTTCACCTGAAATACGTTTAGCCTAGCTGTTAGCTACCCTCGGCTATTTCACTCTAAAACTGATCCTCTAAAGCGAGTTCATCTTTTATTAATCTTCAGACCTGTATATTTTAACTTTCTGAGGCTCATTCTGATGTAAACATACCCCACTACAATCACTACACCCGCATTTACACCCACTGCAGACACTTCCGAACCAGACTGTGAATAGTTCATAGCAGATGCAGAATAATTCATAATGGATACTAAATAATTTGTAGTAAATGCTAAATAATTCATAATAGATCCTGAATAATTCATAGTGGATCCTGAATAATTCATAGTGGGTAATGAATAATTCATTGTGGATGCGGAATAATTCATAGGAGATGCTGAATAATTCATAGTAGATGCTGAATAATTCATAGTAGATACTGAA
>JAVGWN010001337.1:0-12543 GCA_034552555.1 Semaprochilodus insignis | reverse complement strand
GCTAACTTCAGTATTAGCTCCTGACCGCAGACTAACTGCAGTGTTAGCTCCTGACCGCAGACTAACTGCAGTGTTAGCTCCTGACCGCAGGCTAACTGCAGTGTTAGCTCCTGACCGCAGGCTAACTGCAGTGTTAGCTCCTGATTGCAGGCTAACTGCATTGTTAGCTCCTGACCGCATGCTAACTGCAGTGTTAGCTCCTGACCGCAAGCTAACTGCAGTGTTAGCTCCTGACCGCAAGCTAACTGCAATGTTAGCTCTTGACCGGAGGCTAACTGCAGTGTTAGCTCTTGACCGCAGACTGACAGTTGTGCTAATTCTTGACCACAGACTTGCTCCATCTGGTCACCACACTTCCGTCAGTGTGCAGTGTGACACTGTGGCAGGTATAAAATCACCTGTTATAATTATGTTTACATTTGTGTTTACTGTTTATAGTTAGCAGGTTAGCCAGCATGCTAACTGCACCAACATGGATGAATTTGAAATACATTATTTTAACCTCCGCCCTCCCTGATAGTGAGAGGCTGGAGGACCACTACTGTCCGCCCCCTGACCAGCCGGTGGCCCTCTGGCTTTGTGCTTTTCTGGGAGGGTGGTTAAGCAGAGTATTAGACAAAATACCTTTTTTTTTTCATCTAAATCGTCTAAATAATGATCAGCTAAATAATTTAACCAGGCCTGGTCGTTATTATTGTTCTCTCAGTTGTTGGTAATATTTATCTTAGTTTATTTTCTAAAATAAAAGTCCTATCTGCTCCTATCAGGGCCTGAACGTTTTAGCTTGCTTCTTTTCTCCCTGAGTAGCTCAAAAGAACAGGCAAAGCCAACTGTGAAAGAGCGGGATATCATGCTGCGAATGGACTTACAGTAACTCGCTGCTAGCTTAGCCATACGAATTAGCCATGTTATGTTTTCCCAAGCTGTTCCTCAAATGCATATATATGGTATTTTTGGTGTTCGGTATGCAGCCACACATCGCAAACATAACATTCTGTTCAGCTTCTGTCAAAACTGAGCGCTCCACTCACTGGGGGCATATTCCAGCTAACGTTTTCCGATATGAATTCTGTGACTGTACGTCCATGGTTTGTGTTCTGTCAACTTGCTGTGTGATGCCTCGGTAAGTTGTGTGGGTTTGTGTGGCCTTAAGCGTGCGGTAGGGCTGCGCCATACGGACAAAACACTGGTATTGTGATTATAATGCTACATATTGCGATTGCAGTTCACTTCTGTTAATTTCCCTGGGTGACACGAGTGCCTAGACTTCAGGATCCTACCAGCTCACGTTTCGGATGCTGGAATGCTGGTCACCACCAAAACCAGCATATGTTGTGCTTTGACACTGGCATGCTGGTCAACCAGCATGACCATGCTGGGACCAGAATGAAATTCATACTTCCAGTGTGTGGGGAAATAATCCTCTGTGATTGTGATTGGTTAGAGACTCGTCGGCTTGTCCAGTATCGGTATTAGCGGCTGTTCACACCTAGTCTGGATGTCACAACAATGAATTTCTGGAACTGGAAGACTGGGTACTAAAAACACACGCATGAAAATATGAATATTCACAGGGGTGTACTTTTAGAATCAGTGGCTGTGGTTTAGTACTCAGTCCCAGTCTTTAAGTTCAGGCCTGCTATGCATTAACCTTGTTAGTGCTCCGTCACCAGCAAGATGTGTTCTGCCGCCATTAGTTTGGACTGCGGTTCCGACAATTTACATTTTAAATAGTTCGTCCCGAAAAGAGGACTAATAGGCGTCCGTCTAGGTGTTGCGCCGGACGGAGGACTGGGATTTGAAAAACCTGTCCGGCCTAAAAGTGGACGTGGGGCCATCCTGGGCCTAACGCAGGTAGTGCCGCTGGGTTCTGCACTAATTCTCTTATTTAGAGAATTACTAACTTATTTAGCCAAGATACAGGAAAATAGAACGTTTTATTTAAACTAATCCTCCCAGGTCAATAACTTTCATAAACCTATATACTATAATCATGAACATATAGCCAAAACGTTGCATTGAAGGGCTTGATAAAGAGGCAGTGACTTTATAAAGATGTTTTCCCATTTAAACATACGGTTCTACTTTGTTTACCATCTACGAGACACCTGGAACCATATATACTGAATGATCTTTTTGGTCATTTGCTGTAACTGACAGCATTTAGTGTAGGAAATTGGCTGCATTGCTAGCAGTTAGCTTAACGTATCAGATGATTTGAAACTGTAAACTGCTTTAACACTTTTCTGCTCACACAGTTGGTACATCTACATAGAACTGTGTGTGGAATCAAACAAAGATTTCTTTTTATGTGCCGAGTGTGGAAAAAGAGCAAAAACGTTCCTACAGTGGCCGCCATGATACACGCTAATAACACTAGCTTCTTAAGTAGCTTATGTTAAACTTTCTACAAGGTAATAGTTCTAATATTAGTAATCTACATAGTGTTCTAGATTACTTTCTCGGAGAATGAATTCATCATTGTAAACAAAGGCCTTCAAGGCACTTCCAGGTGCATGATTCACACCCATCTGGAATGGAAGTAGCTAAATTTATGCCATAATTTACAATAAATACAATCATAATATATTACATTTGTTAATAACAGTCAGATTACATTGTGCTTGAGGCTGTAATGTTAAATATTCCAGAGTATATTATGGATTCAGTTACGTTTTTCTCGTTTCCCAGCTTTCTAAAGCAGGTAGAGCTGCTGTATTAGCACTCACTGAGGATCCTCTGGGTTTGCTAACATTAGCAGCTGAAGCTAATCACAGTTTAGTGAATCCTTTACTCTCCTGATGAAGATGAAGTTCCACCAGCACTATTATAAAACCAATAAGAGCTCCAGAGTGTAAACTAGGACGGTGTGATGATGTGCTGATCCATATGTTTAGAGTTATTACTCTGTAGAGAGCATTACTACATCAGGAGACCAGCTAGGAGAAGCTAACTCTATTAGCGCTTATGCTAGGGGCCACAGAACGAGTGTTTCTGCTCAAATTAACACTCGACAGAGAAAAATAAAAGCTGTGTTTGATTCTCCACACGGTTCTGTGTAAATGAAAAGACTTGTTTGTGTGCAGAGTAGAGCAGTATATCAGTTCATTGCTGGCAATAAGCTAATCAGCAAGTTAGCTACCTGGCTAATTAGCCAAGCTGCTTTAGAGTGACATAAAATGACCAGTAAAGTGGTTAATCACGAAGATTAGAATGGTTCTGTCTATCCCAAGTAGGTGGCAAAAAACTTGTAGTATCTTAAGTTCAGTTGGTTCGTTTGGGTTCTTGTTTCTACAGTGTGTATGTGGATAAACTTCTTTATACAGTGAATATTGCTACATTAAACTCTGCAGGTACAGGTGTGTATATGAAAAATGAACCGCACTAAGCTGTGAAGTTATTGATCTGAGAAGATGGTTTCCAGCATCCGGGTTTAAAGTACAAAGTCCTGTTGTATCAGTGCAGCGCTGCCTGCGTTATCCACCTGGAAGTAAGTTCCTTGCTGCTGTGTCGTTACATGAATTTGTCCTGTTGGTGATATAATATTAGGGTGGAAAGGTTAATTGATTTCATATCGGAAATGCAATTTAAGAGTGCAATTTTCAAATCACAAGAGCTGCAGTTTTTCTAACAGCTTACGTTATTTACTATGTTGCTGTAGCAAATTGAAAGTGGGAAATTGAATCTAACAGCACAGAGCTTGTGAACCACCTGTAGCCTAGATGAGATCAGGAACAGCTCCTGGACTGAGTACATGACCACAGCCATGATCAACTGGCAGTCTGGCATGTTTACTGGCTTCAGTGAAGCCTCAAAGCTAGAAAAAGTTGAGACGCTGATCTTTTAGGCCTAAAAAAGGCCTGGGCCTTAATTGATAGAGATTTATCACAAATTAAATTGCAATATTATTATCCCAATAATTATTTTGCCCAAATCGTTCAGCCCTATGTAATAGTGATCAACAATCAGGCAGTGATCAACAAACACGCAGGATCCTCGGTGGGGTTAAAACAGCTTATTACTGCGGCCCTACCTGCTGTAGAACACTGGAAAACCGGAAAAACGTCAATAAAATCCATTACATACTGGGACACATTAGACATTACACAATATTTCACTGTGTTTGCCAATTTATTACGCCTGAATTTTTTGGGAATTGAGCCGCTTTAATGCTGACTGGGAGCGAGTTATCCACTCAGAAACATAGCCAACCATAATGTACACAAACTTCCTGATTTGATTCATATTGATTAGCAGTCGATGTATCGCGCAGCCCTAGCGTACTGGCTAACTTCGAAATCTGTGTTGGTTGATCGCCCCCCTGGTGGCAGGGGCCGTCTGTGCTCAGTGGGCTCCTGCTGGACTGTGTCTGTCTATAACACACCCGCAGACGAGAGGAAAATAAAGCTTTCTTTTGGTTTCTGGTAGATAAATCGGTGTCGCGACGGATCTCGGCGGGACAAAAGCAGACGTCCGTGAGGGGGGCGGAGTCTACAGCCGCAGCGGGACGATCCTCAGTGCATGGCCAGGACTAATTAACTCATTTCAGGGTGCTAACGTCATAAACGAAGTGTTCGACCGGGTCAGGGCTTTCTGGGCCGTTGTTGCTCCAGACCCTGAGGGGTGTGTTATAAGAAAAACCTGCAGGTGCATGACTGAAACATAGCCACATTTCTACTAGCTACGTACATGACCAATATTTTAATAAGATGTAATACTGTAGCATCTTTATTATTGTTATTTTATTACGTTTATCTTTAACATCCTCATATCCAAAAAAAAAAGAATGATGATAATAATAATAATAATAATGGAATTACTTTTTTAATATGTGTATTTGCTGTATTAATACCTAATACATGTTTACATGTGGTCATCCTGGACACTAATAGAGCAGGATGGTTTGTATGTATGTGCCTATGATTTTATTGGTAAGAGTGCTGAGTATATTGCTGGATTGCTGGAAGACCAAATGGAAAAGAAAAAAAAAACAATATGTAGAAAATAGGAATGAAATTATGCAAAGCACTTCTCTGGTCTCCGCCTCTGTTTATTTCCTCTGCTTGTTCTTCTGGTCATGACGTGTTAAGGTTTCCCCCCCAGCCGCATATGTTTACAGGAAATGTAACAAAACATTCAAACACGTTTACAGTGTTTTTGTTTGTTTGGAGTTCTTTGATTTTAAACAGCGCATTTATTTGAACCTGTTTTAACTCGTAGCAGATGTGCCCAGCATCAGCATAGCATACATATCCACAAACGTTTGGGGAACTGATCTCAGTAGAACAGGCCATCATGATGCTGAAAATTCTGAAAGAACACAAATATTAAAGTCATACTTTGGCAAAAATGTGAATTTACCCCCTTTCCCCTACACTAAACGTGCTTGGCTGGGGTGTATCTTTGGGTTGAACATTCAGGGGACTACGCAGGACCTTTAATAGGAGATATTCTGGTAATATGAGGGTGAAGAGGACTTCCTGTTCACCAGTTTCCTGTTTTAATTTTCTCGTTCCACCTTAAAATGGTGCAGCCGTTACATTCGGGCCCTGACATTCAGTTTTCTATTCATCAGAATTTTGTTTGAATTTTCCCATTCCACCTTAAATGATGCAGCAGTTGCATTGGGGCCCTGACATTCAGCTTCCTATTCACCAGCTTTTTGTTCAGGTTTTCCCATTCCACCTTAAATGGTGCAGCCGTTAAATTCTGGCCCTGACATTCAGCTTCCTATTCACCAGCCTCCTTTTTAAATTTTATAATTCCACCTTAAATAGTACAGTAATTGCATTCTGGCCCTGACCATCAGCTTCTTGTTCAGATTTTCCCGTTCCACCTTAAATGGTGGAGCAGTTGCATTCAGGCCCTGACATACAGCTTCCTATGCACCAACTTCCTTTTAAAAATGTGCAATTCTACCTTGAATGGTACAGCAGTTGCATTCTGGCCCTGACGTTCAGCTTCCTAGTCACCAGCTTCTTGTTCAGATTTTCCCATTCCACCTTAAATGGTGCAGCAGTTACATTCTGGATGCATTTAAGGTGGAATGGGGAAATTCCAACATGAGCAGGAAGTTGACATTCATACTTCATGCAGATTTCTGCAATTTGCAGGAACAGCTGAAATCCAGGCACTGTTCCGGGTCAGGAATGCTGGATTTTGGGGTAAAGTTGTACCATAAGTTATAAACCGTATTAATATTCATTCGATCAAATATATATAAACTTTGATGATTGAGTGTTCTACAAACAAAGGGGGATGAGGAGAGAGAAGCAGGAAAGACCACCTGCACTGATTAACAGACAAATCATCAGAATAAACTTTCATGTCAGGCATAATTTGCACCTAATAAGCAAAGACCCCAGTGTTCAACCCCAGTGTTCATTTCTCAGCCTTGCTTTGGACCGTTTACCTAATAAAGAAGACTTATAAACATGCAGCTGTGGGTCTGTACACTCAGTCGCAGTGGATTCTGGGTATTTCCATTGTCCTTTAAAGTATTGTGTGTCTTTGAGTTTTGCTCCACAGCGCTGACTGAACGAAGCTCTCTCTCTCTCTCCCTCTCTCTCTCTCTCTCTCTCTTTCTCTCTCTTTCTCTCTCTCTCTCTTTCTCTCTTTCTCTCTCTCTGCTCACACCTGCTGAAGGATCTCACGCAGACACAACACCAGCCCCGCTGCGTGAGAAAGTCCGCCGCAGTATCAAAGTCTAACCTACAGAACAACATTAATTGGTGGGACCTCTGATCCCCCGCTATCAGTATAGCTCGGTGTGCTAAGGATTCAGTGGTCAAGGCTAAAATCAGCGTCAGCTTATGTAACTTGTGGGCTGGACATCTTTATCAGCCTGACTGACCTTTCACTGACTTTTAGGAACCCTGCGTCTTAGAACTGAAGATTCTGAGAATTCTGTATGATCATGAAATATAATGTGTAACTGTGTCTGAGACGCTGTTTATGATAGTTTAGACCTTAAACTCCATTCATGGTGGAGAGATGCATGCTGCAGGGTGCTGTGAAGCAAAAAATAGTCCCCCAAATAAAACATATTATTTTCAGGTTTTCCAGATTTTCCCATCATCAACATTCCATATAACACTCTGTGTTATTTCTGTGAAGAAGGTTCACTGGTGCTTTAGATAGTCAGTAAAAAGTCTATATGTGTGTTGTAGACATGGAGAACCCTGGTTCCCATCACCACCACTGTAAAGAACATCTGAACCATTCGCTTAACGTCCCTATGGGATTCTAGTTACCATGCGTCTTTTAGTACAAGCTGTCACCACTGTTTAACATTCCTAACAACCACCCGGGACTTGCTGTAGCAACACCCTGTACTAGCCCTTGTTGTTGGGATTGGGTTGTACCCAGATCATACGGGAAACTAAGCGATAGGCACAGTAGCAAATGCAGCCTGTTTACATAATGTCAGTTACCTGTGTGTTATGAAGTGTTGTAGTCATGGAAAAGAATGGCTGATTATTGCTTTTTATTAGGTGTGTATGTGAGAAGAGGCCCTTTAAATACATAAACCTGTGCAAACATTATAAATGGGCCTCGGGGTGGAAATAATGTAATGCTGGAAAAACATAAGATATGGGCCCTTTAATGTAAACCCAACCCTCCTCTTTATACAGTCCTTGTAATGCAAGTTCCTTAATTAAGACGTCTGATCTTTTCTGAAGTTTAGCGGCTTTATAAAAGCACCAGTAAAGCTGAGTCAACACAGTGGCAGCACAAGGAAGCCCACAGTGTTAAGGAGTAGAGCAGCCGAGGTTTGATGTCAGCTCAGGATAAATGCGAGTCTGAGTGAATGCCTCTGAGTGGAATTTCAGGCTTAGCGGCTGCTATGAGGCCAGACAGGTTAGAGCCCATGTAGCTTCTTCTGCAGAGCAAAAGAGATAAGATTGATCAGGAGGCAGGATATTCGTTTACTTTCAAATGTCAATGTCAAAGAAAAACCCACCCACAATATGCTAACTTCTGTTAGCATCCCTATGGGATTCTGGTAGTTTGTTAGCGTTAAGCTAATGGCAATTCACATGAACATTTTTAGGCATTCTAGATAAACACAGACATTTAAAGCTTGTAAAAGACGTTTTATGTGTTTTATCTGAACCTTGTAACAGACATTATCGTATATGTGATCTTGTATGTTTCAGTGTTATAGTGAGTCTTTCAGACATTCCTAACAACCACCCGGAACTTGCTGTAGCAACACCCTGTGCTAGCCCTGGTGAAAGAAGGATGCGTGAGGCAGGAGTGACAGTGTCAGCAAGCATTTCACTCAGGCATAGTCTAGTCCAGTGGCCTCACTGCAGAGCAGGACGTAGGAGACACAGGACCAGGACCTCCTCCCGCTGGCACCTTTGTCTGATGCGTGGGGCTCAGGCACCGTCTTCTCGCCCTTTCTTGTAGCTGTGGCACACCTGCATAGATTATGTCATTAAGTTGGTGACTTATCTAGAACCTCCAGAAGACCTAGAATCCAGTCTCTGATCCTGGATTTTGTAATGACCGGTAGGCGCTGTTCACTGTGAGTGAATACGGACTCCAGGACAGGAATCTGGATTTAAGGTAGACAGATGCTGAAACCATACAACCTTAAAAAAGGGGTTCTTTGAGGGTTATTTAGTATAGGCCAGGAATCTTCAAATCCAGACTTTTGAAGAATTCCAGTTCCCGGTCTTGGATTTTGGTTCAATTAACCTCTGGTTCAAAGAACTATGAGTGCTCACGAATTCTAGGACAGGAATCTGGACTTAAGGTGGACAGATGCTGAAACCATACAACCTTAAAACAGGGGTTCTTTGAGGGTTCTTTAGTATAGGTCAGGGGTCTATAAATCCAGACTTTTGAAAAATTTTAGTTCCTGGTCCTGGATTTTGTAATATTGGTAGCTTCAATTAACTATGGCTGCTTACAAATTCCAGGATGAGAATCTGGACTTAAGGTGGACAAATGCCGAAACCATACAACCTTAAAACAGGGATTCTTCAAGGGTTCCTTAGTATAGGCGAGGGGTCTCCAGATCCAGACTTTTAAAGAACCCCAATTCCTGGTCCTGGATTTTGTAATAATTGGTAGCTTCAATTAACTATGGCTGCTTACAAATTCCAGAATGGGAATCTGGATTTAAGGTGGACAAATGCTGAAACCATACAACCTTAAAATAGGGATTAGAACTTTAGTTCCCGGTTCCTGGATTTCTCATGAAATTGTTCTCAAAGCGCGTTTGGTAGATTCAGCTCCTGATGATGTTGGTAGGTAATGTAACCTGTAAGACATTCAGTCCAGCCCCTGAAGTCTTGACCAATAGGAGAGCTCGCTCTGCTGCATCGACCTACATACCACAGAGAGAACCATCCTGATTGGACAGATTTGCTGTTTCTAGAATGTAACCCTTTTGTTACCGACCAGAGCTGTGATGCAAGAGTGTTACTATAATACCACAGAGTTTTAATACAGGCATTATTCCAGGAAATACAACAGGACTGAAAATTACAGACATGGATATTTTAGATTTCAGACACTCATCAGGCCTGGAATGATCATCACCAGGCTCTCTGAAGGCCCGGAGGGTTCCCCTCTGACATGTTGGTTTAATAAGAAGCATGAGCACAGTGGAGTGTTCAGACTCTTTGTACTGTGGCGGGCCCCTTACAGTGCCATCGCCACAAGGCCGAGGACAGTCTGTTATGAGAAAGGAGGGAACATGTTGTGCTGAAGGCCAATAACTTTCTTCACAGGAGAACTCTGTTTACCCAATAGCTCGGAGTGTAGGCTTTCATGGATCACTGGGAGTATAAACAGAAGGTTTAATCTGGCGCTGCAGATTCCAGCAACCTCCACACTCACCCACTGCTAGAACTCCATGCAGTAAGCCGACTGTGTTTAAAACAGAATGTTAGAAAGTCACACATGACTGTTCTCCTAACTCAAATGAAAGGGCCAATAACATGGAAAATCAATCAGTCAACCTTTATTTAAACTCGTAAAACGTTGAGAGTGACCTTTATTTGCAACAGGGCTGTGCATTCCTGGTCCCGAAGATCTACCACCCTGGAAAGTTTAGATCCAGCACACCCAGCTGGAGGCCTGGATTACCTGCATAAGGTGTATTAGATTTGGGTTGGAGACAAAACGCCTCTGATTTACAGTGTAGGTAAGCCAAAACAAATATCACCAAAAAAATAGATTTTAAAAGCATATAATAAATAAATAAATAAATAAATAAATAAATACATACATACATACATGCATATATAGATACATGAAAAAAACCAAAATAAAATAATACAAGAAAATACAAGAATACACAAAATAAAAAAAATAGCTCATAAAATAAGTAAAAGAATATAAAGTGTAAAACAATTATCTCAAAGTAGAAGATGATCAATTTAGTGTAAACAATAATGCATGTGAAGCAATAACTAAAAAAATCATATTAAATATATATCATATTAAACAAAACATATTAAAATATGGGGGCAGTCATGGCCTGGAGGTTAGCCTCACTGCCCTCTAGTGTGTGTGTTCACTAGAGTGTGTGTATGCGGGTGTTTCACTTCACGGATGGGTTAATTGTGGAAGACAATGTCCTCTGTGTGCAAATCACAAATGGCAAAAAATGGCCCAAAATGATTGACCTAATTCTAATTAAAAGTGAATCCAGATTTAATCTATCTTAAATTCTGCGGTTCAAATGGTAAATATATGGACACTAACATGGAAAAACAGTCCAGTTTGTCACAAAAACAATCCATTTACATAAACCTGCCTTTTCAGCCTACATCAGTTTAGCCCCGCCCACTCACACTAAAGTTATAAGGACTGTTTCAGCCCAGACTGCTTTCTGAATGAGGCGCAGCCAATTATAACAAAACTTATTTACACACACTCATCCAAGTAATATCTGCACCCAGAAGGAAGTGTGGAACTGCACTGGACGTGTGAGGTGTGACAACAAACCGTTCATCTTGCCGCTGACCACGGTGCCTCCACACACGGATGACAGCCTGGCACAACACCATTGCAGTCTTTGGTGACGTTGACATGGTGTTAAGGGCAGTCGTCGTAACGTTCTGTGTGCATGTAGTCCTGCGTGGTGCAGCTGTCTGCCAATGGTGCTGGCACTAACAGGATGACTCATGGAGGACATCACTGCTCGCTGAATGTCTGCAATAGTGGCTGTTGGGTCAGTCAGGTACAGCGATAAGGCCCATCTTTGCTTACATCACATGTGCGGCCGAGTTTCATTCCTGATGAAAATGAATGATATGGGGCTTTAAAATTTGAATGGCTTCATTTTCATAACCTCTGACGTGTCCATACCACACTGGTGTGTGTAAACAGAAGAGGAGATTATGATCTGAATCTGATGGAGGGTTATTTGTGTGTGTGATCCTGTTTGGTGGAAAGATTCAGAATGCACACTGCTGCTCAAACAGCGCTGGCAGACAGAGGAAAGGCCAAAGGTCACTGCAATACGGATGTGGATGAGGCCTTACGATAGCACTGTGAACTGAAACTCCTTCAGAGGATGGTGTGCGGACACCGTTCAGACTCTTCTGCGTGTGATTACTGAACGCCGGAGGAGAGGACAGAGCCTCACAGCAATAATCAGACCTTCTTCTCCATCATAACACACCGGGTACCACACGGAGAGGGCAACTCCATATTAATACACTGACCTAGGAGTCAAAGCTGGAGTCAGCAGTGTCGTAGAAAGCAGGAAGTACAGGCTGGGTGTTTTGTGGTTCACATTTTATTGGATTTTACAACATAATTATAAACATAAAACCAGAACAATATGACACCGTAAAGATTCTAGAGTTTATTTTCATATGCACTGAGAAACAAGCAGCTGCACTGTACCATTCTTACTCTGCACCTCCTGGACTGCAGGTACACAGACAATGGTACACTGCTATACTGCACACTGCATACTACAGTAGTATGTACTGCATACTGTATACGCCCCCTGTGTGTAGTATACAGTACAGTAACAAGTCCTGACCTACAGTGTAGTATACTAATACAGTCACATGACCAGTTACCTCACATTTACCTCAGAGCTGTTATTACTGTATCCACTGTTTAGAGCTAGCTGCTGCTAACGCTGCTCAGTTCACCTGAAATACGTTTAGCCTAGCTGTTAGCTACCCTCGGCTATTTCACTCTAAAACTGATCCTCTAAAGCGAGTTCATCTTTTATTAATCTTCAGACCTGTATATTTTAACTTTCTGAGGCTCATTCTGATGTAAACATACCCCACTACAATCACTACACCCGCATTTACACCCACTGCAGACACTTCCGAACCAGACTGTGAATAGTTCATAGCAGATGCAGAATAATTCATAATGGATACTAAATAATTTGTAGTAAATGCTAAATAATTCATAATAGATCCTGAATAATTCATAGTGGATCCTGAATAATTCATAGTGGGTAATGAATAATTCATTGTGGATGCGGAATAATTCATAGGAGATGCTGAATAATTCATAGTAGATGCTGAATAATTCATAGTAGATACTGAA
>JAVGWN010001336.1:0-12543 GCA_034552555.1 Semaprochilodus insignis | reverse complement strand
TGTGTGTGTGTGTGTGTGTGTGTGTGTGTGTGTGTGTGTGTGTGTGTTTTTTTACAATATTACATATAATTTCATATAAATTCATGTAAGATGTCCATAATTATTTGTGGTTAAACATGCAGCACATTATATATAGGTTTATGTCCATACTAACAATTGAAAGAAAACAACGCTCAGCAGCTGCCAAACCAAAACTGTAAAATAAAAGTCTAAAAGAATTCTGGAAAAACACCTCACTGCATGTTATTAACTCCACCCAAAACTACTGTACCATAATTGACAAAATGTGTGAAACGTATTAAGTCAAACTACTCTGGGACATTTCATGATACCCCAACAATATAGGTGCAAAATGTTCACCAGAGTCTGTATGGCTGCCATGTGCCCCTTGTGTATGGAGCTCCTTTCACAAAAATGGCTATAAATCCGGAAAGCTACGGTCAATTCTCACCAAACCTTGGAGGCTTGTTAGATTCAATAAGGTGTCAATAAGTCAATAGGGGGCGCTATAACAGGCAAAACATTGTTTCTCGGCTGCTGCACATCCGATTGAGCTGAAACTTTGCTTGCTGCAACTTTGAGGTACTCTATACAGGACATAATAAGGACAACTTCATAATTGTAATTAGCCAATCAGCTTATCAGGGTTTTGACTGGCTTAACATTGGCTCATCATCACAACACTTAAATGGTATGCACATGTAATCGCCTATGAATTTTGATGTCAACTGGCCACTAGGTGGCGCTATTCTAGAAAATCGATTATGTCCCAATACTTTTGGTGTGTGGGAATGAAATTGTGGTTGGGTGATGGAGTGCACTGGGACTGATAATTTTCCCAATACAAGTCTGTTAAAAATCTTTTTTGTTTTTCTGCAATTGTACAACGTTCGATCCAGCCAATTAATGAACTAGTCTCTCAGTTTTAATGATATTGTCACAAAACTGGGCTAGAATGAATCTGTGGCGTCTGAAAGTAAATAATTATATTAAAATATTGACATTTTTGTATGTCATGGCTGCAGTACATGAATCAGTAAGTGCGTCAAGGGTTTTCTGACACAAGGGATATAATTATATCTTGGATTGCCCAGTTGTGATCAAACTTGGGACAAATGTCTAAAAACATGCATAGACTGATAATCAGAGCATGACTGTACATTTTGGCTGGAATAGGTTTCTACAGAGCAGAATTTGGAGTGAATGTTTTTGAGTGAATGTTGAAACTCCTTTTCGAACGCTTCCTTTTTTGACCACTAGATGTCGCCAAACACACATGAATGACATGGTGCCAAACACGTTGAATGAAAGCTGCCTGAGCCTTTCTTATGAGATATAGCTACTAACTCAGTTTTCATTATCTTGATAATCAAACAATGATGGAACTATCTGAGTCTGAAACTGAATATTTAATAAAAAAGGGCTGACTTCGCTGTGTAAAATGGCTCCAGCATATGATTCAATAAGTGTGACCAGGATGTACTTACTCCATTGCCTGCCATTGAATCTGAGGGGTTTAAAGTTTGAATTTTACCTAGGCTGTGTGCTAGAAAGTCATGAGAGACTTGTTTTCAAGCATTTCCTTTTTGGGGTTTTCTGGCATGAGTGGCTATAATTATATCAAGGATTGCCCAATTGTGATCAAACTTTGGATAAATGTCTGAAAATATGCATAGGCTGGTAATCAGAGCATGATAGCAAATTTTGGCCTTAGTGGGCCTCTACAGAGCTGTACATTTCGATGCACCATTACTGTCTATTTATATTAACAAAAATGCAACCTGTTCAAAAATTATAGTACAGTGTATTTCTTTCGTCGCTAAGTTTTCGTAAGATATATTGTGCACTAAAACATCCAAAGAAATTTCATATTTACTTTGAATTCAAAATTCAGTTGATTTATTTATCTATATGCACGTAATATAATGTCCTTTAGCATTGCAGTCATGGCCAGAGAGGCTTGTGTAATAGCACTCTCATTAGCATTACATTTAGGGAAGTTATTGACATTTTCATGTGGGATTTAATAAATATAATAATTAGTGCTCAGGTGTTATTTATTTACGTTTTAGTACAGCTACAGAGTGTAGAAAATGCTGCTCATGTTGTGCTTACAGCTCTCGTTCTCACACATTTTTGAATATGAAAACTGTTAAGACGTTGTAGCTTTTGAAGGCATCTATATCTGTTATCCTATAGCAGTTTTCCGCTCAGTGGTCTGATGCTTCAGTAAAGAGTGTAAAATAACTTGATAGACCTCATGGTACCAGACCTCAAGATCAAACAGATGATTATTAGTGAAGTCATTTACATGTTGATGGCGTCATTCCAGCTACCTGTTTTCTCTTGTGCTTCTTTCATAGCATATAAACTCTAAAGTTTGGTGATTAAGGAATTTAGAAATTCTGTGCATTAGCAATTAACCAACTATTACAAACATGTTCCAGAATCATACCCTCACAGTTCCCTCTACTGACTAAACACCAGCTTGAGAAGAGCAGTTAGAGTACGTGAACATACTGAACAGGTGCTGAAACCATTCAGGGTCAGCGTTACAGAGTAAAGAGAACATGCAACAACACTTGGAATTTTTAAAGCTTTTTTTCACTTCATGCAGCTCTAGACCCCACCTTCCAGTCTAGACCCCACCTTCCAGTCTAGACCCCACCTTCCAGTCCAGACCCCACCTTCCTTTCAGACACATCCACACATGTTTGGGGAAAAAAAAGGAATCAACCGAAAGAATTGAAACTTGGTGGGTAGGGTTGACATTGTGAGACTTGCCAACGATTCAAGTTTTACGCTAGGTCACACATGTGACGTAAGTCTTATCGCTGTACTTGACTGACTATAAAAGGTTGTCCTGTAACGCGTGCTTTCCATTCTGAATAGTGCTGTTGTGTTGGTAGCATCCTTTGTATTGTGCGCCGTACCGGCACACACCAGTAACATGGATCCGGAAGACGTTTTTGAGCACATTTATTGATCAGTATTTGCTCCCTTTGTAACCTTTCTCCTGTATGCAAGCTGAAAATTACTGTATGCCTTCTAAGATCTCTTGTCTGCTGGGAGTGCTTCACATTAGCAAATGCTTCTTGGAAACAGCACTCTCAGAATATTATATTGGTATTTATGAGTCCAAATAACTGAAACCTCCAATTTCATTTCACTGATTGAACACCAGGTTAATTACTCCTGAGTTCACAGCTGTGAATGTTAAGTGGTGTATTCAATATAGACAAGAACAATACATTTATTTTTTGTTTGTTCTATAATGAAACTATTGTTACAACACAGTGCATCCATCCATCCATCCATCCATCCATCCACCTTTTTAGATGGCTTAATCCAGTCTAGGGTCACGGTTGCAGTAGGGAAAGCAGAGAAGCCCAGACAGCCCTGTTCCCCACAGCGTCCTTCAGCTCATACTGGGGCATCCCAAGCCGTTCCCTGCGAAGAAAGCTCATTTCTGCTGCTTGTATCAGTGATCTCTTTCTTTTGGTCATTACCCAAAGCTCCACAGATGAGGAAGGGGATGTAGGCCGACGTAAACACATGGTTCACAAACCTTTTCTCGTTCTCACTGAAACTGAAACCATCACAGTTTCTGTAGGTGTCTGTATCGTATGTTCTTTTTCAGCTTGGCTGATAGCAAAAAGCTTTCTATATATCGTGCTACAAAACCACAACTCAGGAGATCATGATGTTTTTTTTGCCAAGCTGTACATTTAGATGGTATCGCTGTTAGAACACATGCACATTGTAGCAGCTTTTTTGGCATCTGCATGCAATGCCATGCATGACTGCTGTTATTAATGGATGACCCTTGGTACTCTGAATGTGAGGACCAAATCAAGACCTGCAGCCATTACTAGGTTTGTCACAGTGTTTAGATTATAGTAAAATGACAAGAAGAAGTTATTAGATTAAGTTATTAGCATGCTAACTATATCAGCTAACAGTGCTGTGACCAGGTGTTAAGTTTGTTAATTAAACACTTTTATGACTTTCAGTACAACTTAGACATACAACAGTGGCTGCAGTTCCGTCTAACCAATGCACCCATTGTTATACAGCCAATAGTAGACCTCTAAATTACTTCCAAGGTATTTCTGTCAGGACTAATAACCTCCGGCCACCGGAGGAGGTGTGGAGCCACTCCGCTTTGATTACTGGGAATCAACAGCAGCCGGTCCTCCTCCTTTTATAAGGGACGTTTATCCAGGCACCCAGACTATCCATAATGCCCTTGTTGTAAGAATTGTTGTTCTGAACAACTCACAAAGGAAGAAGGAAATGAACACAATGATGTAAGGGTTCGGCCTGTGCTACCGGCCGCCAGCAGAGGGCGATGGCAGTGAGGCACTGATACTCAAGGGAACTCAAAATCCAAGAGGTCTCAGGGGTAATCAGTGACAACCAGGCTCACCTGGTGGTGCAAGTTTTAAGAGCGTGCCAAGCAACACTGCTTTGTCACACCTTTGATCTAAGGTGACCAGTATTGTACTGGTGTTGCCAGAAAGAGAAGAAAAGAGAGGAAAGGGGAAGAAAGAAACGAAAAGGGAGAGAAAAGGGAAAAAAGAGAAAAGAAAAGGGAGGAAAAAAGAGAAGTATTGAAAGCCTTAGAAACAAGGCTAGGTTAGAAATAAAGGAGGTCTCGTTAGTGGTGCCTTGTTCCCCCTTTCAGGTGTTTTTTTTTGTTTTGTTGGGTTTACGCTATCCTTTGTTTGAGACACGTCATATTGGCATCTCCTTTGTTTGATATTTCCCACCCTTTTCCTCTCACCGTTTGAGGGCGTGCAGTTCACATTTTCACTAGTTGCCTCTGGTGACGCAGTGATAAAGCGCCATGTTGGAGATAGCAAAGTCACCGGTTCGAATCTCACCCCCCATGTTCCCTCAACTCAGCACAAAGCACCCTGGCCCCTACAACATTACACATTGCTAATCAAAGAAGATTTTTTGCTTCTCTGGTTTTACTTTAGACCAGTTCCCACGGCACCTGTGAAACATACACTTCCTAAGTTCTTCATTGAAACACATTTTGCCGATGAATTAGCCTGTACTGTGGATGTTACTCAATATGCTCAGATAAAGACATGAAAAATATAGTCGTGTGTTATTAATTTAGTTACACTGATAACAATCAGACCACATTTTATTAGAAATCACTGCAAGAAAACATAACTGTGCTAGTGAAGTAGCAGTAGTGGAGCATCTGAATACACTGAAGTAAATACCCTGGTCTGGACATTGGTCTTAATCATAACCTTAACCTCAACCCAAAATGTAAAGCCCACGTGGACCTAATTTTAACTCTGACCTTAAACTCAACCCAAAACCTAACCCTAACCCTGGCTCTAATCCTAACCTTATCAATCCCAAACCGAACACTCTAACCCTAACCTGAACCTCAACCTAAAATATAGCCCTAACCTCGGCTCTAATCCTAACACAAACATTAACGTCAGTCCTAAACCTACACCTGCTCCTAAACCTGACAGTCTTAACTTCAACACTAAACCTACATCTAACTCAGAGACAGTATGGCAACTAATTTTAAGACAAGTCTTTTTATAAGCACTTTTACAACATACTAATAATAAACTGCTTTACTGGCTCTGTTCAGTTCCTGTTTTTATTGTCATATGCGTTGCCCTGCGGAAGAGAGAGAACCTGATGGTCTTCTCTTCTATCAGAACAACATAATACTCCTGAATAACAGAGGTAAGAACAAGTCACACATACACATTTGGTTTAAGTAATAATGCTGATATAGTAACCGTCACTGCTTCTGTTTTCAGACTCTTTGGTGTGATTAGCTGGTCGTCTGCATTCCGTGTGGGGCTGTTCTCTTCTCTACAGTCTGTTCATCAACATCAGTAAGTAGCCAAACGCTGAGACAGTTATTGCCGTTTTAGATGGATTGCTGTTTAAAAAGGTCATTTTCGTCAGTTTATTACAGGAAAGAACAGCTGATTCAGCATTTAACACAATGGCAGAATTCCTATTCCCCCATCATTCATATTATTGGGATGATATACCACAAGAGCGACTGCCTGGTAAGATCCGCCTGTCCATCTTCCTAATCGCTGGAGAGTGTGTGGGTCTTCCAGCTCTGGTTTGGGCTGTGCGTGTTCTGTGTGGTCATTACAAGAGCGGAAGCCAAATCTCAGTCCTGGTCATCATGCTTCTTCTCACTGACCTGCTGGAGCTGCTTCTGAATCCATACATAGTGACAAAGCTGCTGCAGGATGAACCGTGCTGGAGGATGAGCATAACATGCCATATGTTAACCTCTTTTTGGTCAACATCACTGATCTATGGACTTTACCTCCAGCAAGTGATGGCTCTGGAGGCTGCACTCTCTTTCAGACATCCACCCTGCTCTGCTCATGCGTTCTTCCCTGATTGCTTCGTCATCATCTCCATCATTGTGTTCATGTCTGTCTTCCTCTGTGAGCTTTTGGAAGTAACTTATTTCCTACTCTTCAGTCTGCCGCTTCTTTTAATGATAACATTGATCTCATGTATAATCACTTATAGAGCTCCACCCCAAGTCGACACCCCTTACAGAACCAGGAAGCCGAGTTCTACAATGTTGGCGTTTGCCACATCCACACTGATCCTGCATGTGACATTCATCATGTTTTGTATTATTATGGGGGGTTCCTGGGATCTGTGGGTGATGTACTTCTCTCTGATGAGTTTGAGAGTGGTCACAGACTGTCTGGTGTGTGTTCTGGTATACAGGAAGGACCTCAAGCTTAAGACACCACCAACACAAGCAGAGTACGATGCAGTCATAGAGATGACCGAGATACAGAGCTCAAACTCACACACAGCTCAGGAAGTCTGAGGTGAATGGTTAGTGTTACCCCACCATCCCTCTATATGGATGTATATTGTGCTAAAACGGTGCTGAAAAATGATCCAGAGGTAAATGAATGGTTGCTACTGATAGGATGTGATAGGAACGTGTCAATCAGCTCCTTTTCATGCCATCATGTTTCATCATATGATTTATGTTAGTTACTCAGTCAAGTCATAGTTCTTACTTTCTCTTTCTGGGGTGATTGTTTTTCACCTTGTATTAAGTGTCTTCAATAACTGTGTAATTATGCATTAATACATACACAACAACATAAGTGCATCTAATGTCAACTTCAGTTTATACTGTAATTAATCATCTGTTATAGCACGAGGGTAATTTGTATGAACTGCTGTTTTAGTCTGACTGTAGCAGGTGATGTGTAACTACCTACATTACTAGAATATACTGTTAAACTCAATTTTTCAGAAAATACATTTTTACAGTATGATGTTTTTTAATTGTATATAAACTCTGTAAAATTACAGACCTTACCTGTAAAATAACAACCCGTTATTTTAAGTTCTATCACAGTAATGACAAATTATATATATTACTTTTTTTCATTACAATATTATTCATTCATCATTTTTATCTTAAATAACGTTCAAATTCACCTAAAATTGCCATAATTATCTGTGATTAAATGTGCAGCACATTATATAAAGGTTTATGTCCATACTAACAATTTAAAAAAATCCTTTTAGTTTTATATTTATGCTCTTATAAATAGAATAAATCAACAGTCAAACAGTAAAACCCAAACCAAACTATAAAATAAGTTAGATATCCTAATTCCAAAAAGTACATAAAAACATACATTTACAGCAAATTTCATAAATGGTTTTGGAGATGAAACAGTTATTTTACAAATGTTTTCCTGAATTTTGAAACTTGTTTTTACAGTGTACTTGCACTGCATCAAGACAGGATCTGCCAATGTTCTTAACATTTTAGCCAGGTGTAGCTTTATGCTTGTGTTGTGACATTGTAACCTAATCACAGTTCTGCCTTTTAACTATTCACACATCATTAAAAGTAACTTTTATGAGATTAAATATATATTTTATTCTACTACCCCAAAAGCAATATCTAGTATCTATACTTTCACTGTGTTCATTTATCAGTTTAAAGTGCATTATTTTTGTTGCTGTTATTAAATTGACATTTTACTACAAAGTCAGACCTTAACATGGCTACTACAGAATGTTTCATGGTGACCTCATCTGATGACATGGATAAACACCAATTTGTAACCCGGCATAAAGGACTAAGGACAGTAAACACTGAAGTGACCCACCTGTATTTATATCATTACTATAATCAGTCTATAACAATAATACATCACTAGTAGTTACATTGTTGTTAATGGGTAACTACACAGTTATTAAGGACATTTAGTATAAAGTGGGGCCTATATATTTAATGCCTGTATGATTATGTCTATGTGTGATTACCACCATAATCTGTATGTATCCCTATAACTGAATATATCTCTGTATTTCTAAGTGGAGTCCTCATCTAAATTAACCAGTTATAGTTATTCCTGCATTGTGCTTTAATGGTGTTTAATATTGTTTTATTATTATTAAAGAAATGTTCAGCAGTGCATTTTGTGGGGTAATTTTTTAAGACATAAATGTAGAGCACTCTGACCAAACAAACACAAAGCAACACAAACAAACAGACATGTGTGGTTGGTGTGCCGTTCCTGTGTTGGACTACTCTTCAACTCTAGAATGCCCTCTCCTCATTCACTCACAGTACAGTAACACCTTACACTTACTGAGTTACTGTACAGCAACACACTACTCACAATACACTAGCACATTACACTTACTGAGTTACTGTACACCAACACACTACTCACAGTACACTAACACATTACACTTACTGAGTTACTGTACACCAACACACTACTCACAGTACACTAACGCATTACACTTACTTGAGTTACACTTACTGAGTTACCGTATGCCAACACGCTACTTACAGTACACTAACGCGTTACACTCACTGAGTTACCGTACACCAACACACTACTTACGGTACATTAACACGTTACACTTTCCGAGTTACCGTACATCAACACGCTGCTTACTGTACACCAACGCGTTACACGTACCGTGTTACTGTACACCAATACGCTACTTACAGTACACTAATGCATTACACTTACTGAGTTACTGTACACCAACACGCTACTTACAGAACACTAACACATTACACTCATTCACTGAGTTACTGTACACCAACATGCTACTTACAATCCATCAGGCCACCATGCTTCACAGCTGGGATGAGATTTTGGTGTTGGTGTACACTGTATATTTTTTCCATAGCGTTGTGCATTTATGCTAAACAGTTTCACTTTTGTGTGATTTGCCCATCGAACATTTTCCCAGAGGCACTGTGGAACATCCCTCTGTTCCTGGGTAAACTTGAGAAGTTTTTTCTCCCTGACAGTAGCAGCTTCTTTTGTTCCTACCATTCGTGTTTAATGTTTTTATGTAAGAGTGGACACATGAACAAAGACTTTTGCAGGGAGCCTCATGGTTTGGGCTTTACTGCTTCAGGGCTTGGATACCAGGCAATTACTGAGGGGACAATTAATTCAAAGGAGAATTTAAGGGCATCAGTGCACAGCCTTAACCTGATAAGATGTTGGGTAATGAAACAAGACAGTGACCCAAAGTACACAAGTAAATCAACTACAGAATAAGATGACTTCTCTTTTGGAAAGTCCTGACCTTATGAAGATGCTGTGCCACTACTTGAAGAGGGCCGTGCAAGCAAGGAATCAGCGATAGAGTCTCCTCTGCTAAGCCACCTCTGGCCACCAGAGGGAGACATGGATTCCCTCTGCCATAGTTAGTGGCAGTGAGTGGCACCTGTTTCTCACTCTGCCTGATGAGGGACTCTCAGATGGCTTCTGCAGTTGGTCTTGAGTTGATCTGCTGGGTGTCTCTAGACTAGCCCGTAGTACTGAAAACCCCTCCTGAGCTGCCTCTGAACTTTATCTTGGCTTCTCTAAGCTTTCCCTTAGTTGCTGCAAAGCACTGGAGTAAATCAATAAACCTAACTCTAACCTTAGCCCTAATCCTAACTTTAACTTTAACATTGACCCAAAACCCAGCTCTAACCCTGGCCTTAATCATAACCTTACCCCAAAACCTAACTCTAACCCTGGCCCTAATCCTAACCCTAAAATTAACCCCAAACCCAGCTCTAACCCTGACCTTAATTATAACTTTAACTTTAACCCTAACCCAAACCGAACCCTTACCCTGATCCTAATCCTGACCGTAACCTTAAAATCAATCCTAACCCTACTGCTGGCACTAATCCTAACCCTAACCTCAATTCAAACATATATCTACTGAATAATCATAAACTACTGAATGTGTTTAATGATATGTGGTTGATATGTATGTTTCTAAACAGGAACAATCCAAGTGTCACCACACAATGAAATTTCAATTAATGAAAAAATGACAATGACAATGTAATCAGCACGTTTACTGTAAGGGGTCAGTCCATGCTGCTGACCACCAGCAGGGGGACTGGGTGGCACAGTGGAGGAGCTGGTGGTTCCGGGTCAAAAACTCCAACCCCTAGAATCCCCAGTGGTAATCAGCACTGACCAGGTGCACCTGTGTAGCACTGCATAAATACTCAGTCCTAAGCTTTGCTCACCGTCCCTCCTTTCAGAGGGGTGGACAGTAATGGTTACCTAACAGCTACAAGGACCACCACAAAAACAACAATGGTAGCATCATCCACAAGAAACATTGTTTGAGCTGCTTTGGCTGGCCTATCTTAGAGGACATATTCATGTAAACATGAAGTTCCAGCATCTAGTGGCATTCTTCACTGTGACTCATTTCCTTTTCACCGGCTGTTCTAAATCTGCTACAACCTCAAACCCACAGCAGGCCTCACAAGTCCTTTGATTGGCCCTCATGTTCACCAGGCCTGAACCCAGTTGAGAATCTCTGGGCTGTTGAGAAATGCTGCCGTGTTTGCACCACAGACTGTCCAGGAACTCACTGATGCCCTGATCCAAGGCTGGGAATAGATCACCCAGGATGATGTCTGCTGTCTCACCAGGAGCATGCCACAGACAGTGCAGGCATATACACTACTGAGGCTACACTACAGTATGGCATCAGGCCGCCATGTTTAACGCAATATGCCAGCCGTTTTAGCATGGAGTTGTAGAGGTTCCTAATGTGTGTGATAATCCATCCCATGCAGCTTGAATATTCTTACACAGTTCCTGCAGATTTTGCGGTAGGGGTGGAGGTGGAGTGACACTGTTGACCATGGTGCCTCCACACATGGATTTGTTGGTCATCTCCACCAAGACAAAAGTGGGACTTGTCCCTGAAGATGACCTGCTGCCATTCGGAGTCACTCCATGACAGACTTGTACAACACCATTGCAGTCTTTGGTGACTTTGACGTGGTGTTAAGGACAGTCATTGTAACGGTCTGTGTGCATGTAGTCCTGCGTCGTACAGCCATCTGCCAATGGTGCTGGCACTAACAGGATGGCTCATGGAGAACGTCACTGCTTGCTGAATGTCTGTAGTTGTGGCTGTTGAGTCAGTCAGGTACAGCGATAAGGCCTGTCTTTGCTTACATAACATGTGTGGCATGTCTCACAATGTCAAACCTACCCACCAAGTTTCATTCCTGTCTATTGATTTCCCTCTGGGTGCAGCTATTTGTGCATCGATTATTTTCATGGATACTGTTACCAACCCCTCTGCAATACATATGCCGACTGGCCCAGGCACCACTGTGGGTCTATGGTCAATCTCAAGCTCAACAGAGAGTAATAAATCACCCACAGATCCCAGTTACCTCCATTGAGAATACACTATGATGAATGTCACATGCAGGATTCTTGTGAAACGGACAAATGCGTACACTGTAGAGCTCGGCTTCTTGGATCTGTTGATATGGAGTGGAGCTCTAGTGACTATACATGATGTCCTTCTTACAAGAATTGCTGTTCTGAACAGCTCACAGAGGACGAAGGAAATGAGCGCAATGATGAAGATTCAGATGGAGCAAGAAAGAATGTAAGCATGAGCGGAGCAGTATGGATATCGCAAAGTGAGCACCTGTGAAACCCACGCTTCCAATCTTGAAATTGAAACACCTTTTGCTGATTAATTAGCCTTTGCTGTAGATGTTCTCAATATGCTCAGTTAAAGACATGAAAAAATGCCCATGTGTTATTAGTTCCGTTACACTGATAACAATCAGACCACATTATATTAGAAATCACTGCAGAAATCCAGGTAATTCCACAGATGTCAGCAAAATCTAGCCTTACTTAACTTTAACCCAAAACCTAAACCTCACCCTGGCTCTAATCCTAACACCCATAAATCCCAGTTACCTCAAGTTAACACTAACCTTAACATTAAACCAAAACCTAAACCCTAACCCTAAACCTAACCCTAACATTAACATCAATCCCAAACCTAACACTTACCTTAGCCCTAGTCCTAACCCTAACCTTAACCTCAACTCAAAACCCTGGCTCTAATCCTAACACAAACCTTAACGTCCATTCTAAGCCTTCACCTGCTTCTAAACCTGACAGTAATATTAACTTCAACACTAAACCTACATCTAACTCTGAGACAACAGTCCAG
>JAVGWN010001335.1:0-12544 GCA_034552555.1 Semaprochilodus insignis | reverse complement strand
TATATATAGTTAGTAAACAAGATGATTTCATATACAGTGCATAATGAGCACATAGGCATTGCATAGTTTTCATGCTGTGGGAAAGGGGGGTTCCTGGTTCAAATCAGTAAACTGTATGTTTGGTTGTCTATTCACAGTAACAATAACATGATATACACTAGATATATTTATATCTTATATATATAGGTACTAAAAATTTGTAACAAAGGATATTATGTATATACACATTATATTGTTCATGTTTTCATAAATGGGGCAGCACATTTGTTCATGTGAGGCAGTGTAATTTAGTACAGAAACAATTCATAGCTTTAACGACACTTTAATCTATATTTGATAAATAAATACAGCATTATATTATTTTAGATATAGTATTTATGTGGTAACTGTTTTTAGCTTAGCTATAAGACTAACCAAGATTCAGCCTAATTTTCCTGAGACAGACAAACAAAAGGCTACCTTGGTTAATGAATCTTCCCTGTCTTTACTTGTTCTAAGTACTCCTCTATTGCTCTTTTTCACTCTAGTTTTTATTCTTAATTTTTTTCTTGCATTTCTATGGGATCATTTTTTTTTTATTGTTGCCAATTCTGTGCCACTCTCCTCTGCAATACACACACACACTCTTAGTTGACCCTCATGACAGCACTGTAATGCCATAATTGCATTTAGCGCACCCAAGGAATATAACAAAACCAAAAGTAAATAGAAAATGTTGTCTTTTGCAGCAAATTACTGTAAACCATATGATCCACATCTCTGGTTAATATGGGGTTAGATTGTTTTTCACTGTGAAAGCAGATCTAGCTGTTCCATGTCATCTATAATGTATTATAATTCAGGACAACTTTAAAATGAGGGAATTATGAATAATTACATTAAAACAACCCATGCTTTAACTTTTATTTCATTATACCTGTGTTGATACCTAAATGAAGTAAGTCAATCACAGCTGTTGCTACTGTAATGGTTCAACAATTCTGACTTTGAAACCAGTCAACTGTTGAATTAGCGGTTATTTACCCCTCTGTGATCAAATAAGTTTATCTTTAATCATAAATACATTTTATGCACTTCAAACGACTGCCTACATGGGAACCATATGTTTATATACTATAACCTTAGTTTATATACTATAAACTATATATAATAATTTAGTGATTAAGTCATTATCAATTAATAATTATTGAGCCATTGTCATTGACTATGTGATAGTAATGACTATATGATTATAAACACTAAGATAATGTTAGTCTTTATTTCTGTCATTAATGATGAATTGCTACATTACATGATGTACTCTTATTCTAAAATGGTATCCTTTAATGTAGTGCGACAACAGTAAATGTACGACTAGGTTCCTGCCTTATAAGTTATGCCTTAAGTTATGTCAGATAAGTCACAAGCAGACCGACAACGCATGATCTCAAGACCTGGAGCCATGCTGCATTTATTCTTACAATATCAGAACTAGAAAATACTTTAATCAGAAAAGAGTAACTTGGTAAGAAAAGTGCAGATTTACCATTCATCAATAATTTATCAATTTTTTAGTGCCAGTCTAACTTCAGTGATGTAGGAGGAGTCAGCTAAGCAGTTTGTGGGCATTTAGGAAAATGAACATGTATTTAAGCCTTCTGTAACCTGCTGCCTGCATCAGTACCATCAGACACCTCGCAGGTAAGATTACACATATACTCCTGTCAGCAGATTCTTAGTCTGTTACAGTCTTATTACAGGTTATGATATGTACAAACCAATGATGATATCCTGAAGCGTAATGTATCCTGATGTCATTCAGCAATAAGGTCATTTGCAAGCATGTCTGTTTATTTTAAAGTTATCAAATTTATGGATAGTGGTTATATGTGTTGCAAGACAAATATTTTTTTTGTTTATTCACTAACTGTTACTATAACTATGTGGTGTCCCCTGCAGATCTCATTTTTTCTTCTGAAGACAGACTGAGAGAGAGAGAGATGTTGGGAAGAGTGCTTGTGCTACTTATGCTTCTCCAACTTGTGCATTCTTTTGCGGTAGTAATTTATTTTAAATGTATTCAGTCAGTCTGGTGTCTCAGATCTCTAAAAGAGCCCCAGACTCCTCAAGGCAGGAAAGCATGACACAGATAATCAAATTTGTTATAAAACATTAAAGCAACAAAATCCTTTTTCTAAACAGAATTTGATGCTGGTTGTATGAAAGCTTCATGATGGACAACCAATAGAAATGCTCCAAAATTACTTGTCACTTGTTACATTAACTTTCACTGAAAATTCAGAACATTTGTAATTTCTAAATTCTAAAAAAATTCTAAACTTTCTTAAAAATGTACAATGCCAATCATTAAAACAATGTCTTTTTATTCTTTCTTGCTCAGCATTTTAACACAGGACAGAACCCCTTTTTTCATACCATGTTGATAAAAGTTCTGTAATTTCTTACAGGATATTTTTCTATTGTTCAATTGTTGCTGCATTTTTCCCAAAAAAGTATTTGTACTTCCATTCGTAGAATATGCATTCATATTTTGAGGTGGTGTAATGTAATTGCGGTCATTCTAATCATCAGTTGTCAATTTATTTAAAAAATTCTGTATAAATATTGCACAAATGATGATGACTGTCTGTTTCTCTGACTCTAGTTCCGCCGCAATGTACAAGTTCAACAAAATGCTGTACAAGTAAGTTTTTTTCGTCACCTTTTTTGATGTTTCATTGTACAGTTGTCTTGTGCGAGTTCTTCTAAATTTGGCAATTTTGCGTTAGTTTAGAAACTGATAGACTAAAACAGGTTTCACCTCAGAAATTAATTTGATATCAATTTGAAACCAATCAACCTTTTTTCAACTTTCAGTACAATACAGTACATTGAGAGTGACACTCATTTGTAATGTAGCCAAGCGTTAGAACAAAATGAAAAGAACTAGGTGAGGTGGGACAAGCTTTGTAGAACAGGTAAAAAAGGAATGAGAAATTGTAGCACAAAATACATATATTTAGAGTGTATTATTCAGTTCTAATGATATTTATTTTATATGTGTGTGAAGTATCTACAGTAAGCGTATTATGTATAGCCCTATTCAATATACCTTCCCAAGGTCTTTGAAAAAACACAGAGCAGATCAGTGACATACTGATCTGCTACAGATTTCTCCTATGTGGATCTACTGCCTACTTTCCCGCAAAACTCAGAGACATTTTTGCCATACTCATAATTTAGTTATGGTGATAGACCCGCTGCAGGACTGAGACTAACTTCAGCCATGCTTCACTTAAAGTGTAGGACAAAAAACAAAATAAAAATAACTCGCTCTAAATGTAGGTATTGTGGTATAAACTGAGTCTGTTCTACAGTTTCTCGTTAGGTCGAGTGTATAACTCTAAGCTCTAAATGTAGGTATTGTGGTATAAACTGAGTCTGTTCTACAGTTTCTCGTTAGGTCGAGTGTATAACTCTAAGCTCTAAATGTAGGTACTGTGGTATATACTGAGTCTGTTCTGCAGTTTCTCATTAGGTTGAATGAGTTTTTACCCATATCATAAAAAATTAAACATTCATTTTTTTATTTACCTTCTTTAACTTATTAATTAAATAATAATAATAATAAGTAGATACAGAGTCTATTAAAACCTTGCTCTATTTTAGAATATCTTGTATTTTTTCCTTCTTCATCCCAGAAATGGATATAAATGTAAATACTCCATGAATTTTATATCCAAATTCAGCACTGTTGTTCATTCCTGTACATGTATGTCTGTCAAAGCACTAGTTAACATGACCTTTTATTTTCAGGTTCAGTTCACATTTGGAGACATGGTTGCATTTGATCGGGGGCGCTTTCGCATTCTAAATACAGACTATATAACCTATATTCACTTCGCTGTGTATGTTGGAAATCGACAACTTGACGGACGAGAGGAGAATCAGGACATTTTTCACAACACGGGTATGTAGTATTACCACAAACAATATTAGTTCAAAGAGAAATTGCCTGAAGAATGTAGTCTGGATGCAAATCACACATTAAGCAAGGAATGTTTACAATTCTTTTAACACCAGTTGTTCCAAAAATTAGTCCTAGGCCTTTGTTGACATTGTGCACAACTCAGATCAGAAGTTTGGTGGTTCCCCTACTCAAACACACCCATTAAACCTGCCTATTAACACATGAGGTGAATCAGACACATTTGAGCAGACAAATTAATAAACTGAGCCGGAGTCATATGCCGCTGTTGTGGACATTCTTATGAGGAGAGAGTGCATGCATTTATCAGAAGGAAGTCAAATTGTGCCATTGTTACAGCTTGAGTAAAGATGTAAAATCTCCAGCTTAAAAGGCTGCACTCTTGCCAATTACTCTAATTACCATAAACCACTATAAAGCAAGAGAGCCTATATTCCAGTGGCAGTCTAAGGCTGTTTTAGGGGCAGGGGCAAAAAATAAACAGGATCATGTAAGATGAAATAGTTTTCATTTGGGGCTACATGACTTCTGATTTACACAGACAGTTATGTTGACTACAGCATTTATAAAACCACACAAGAAGGGAATGCTTTTCAACTTTAATAACCCAACCTTAAATATCTGTGACAAAGCCAAACTCCACAGGTCATTAGAGCGTGACATGCCCATTCTAACAAGTGCTAACCTTTAAGGAACCGGAAATACTGTACGAACCCAAGAATCTTGTAAGTTTGCCTTAGGGGCACTGTAGGCGGCCTTGTCAAGATGCTCACTCGCAGTGGAGTTCCAGGGAAGTTAAAGCACTGTAATGGTCATGTGTGTAGATCAGTGGAGAAATATTACAACAAAGCCAAACTCAGCATCGAGCTCTGGATCACATAGCTAGCCTTCAGGAAACCAGAGATACAGACCCTGAAATTACAAGTCTCCTCACCTGTTGTCTTCTCTGAGACATCCCTGTTGTTAGTGTCATAATCACATGATCAGTGTCTAATCGTGATTAAGCTAAAAGTCTCATTGCAGAGCAATTTTGATACCAGATTAAAATTAACATTATGTTATTAAGTGATCCAGATTATGACTAGAAACATTTTGGGAGAGCCTGCCATGGAGGGCATATTGGAGACTGTTGGGTACTTAACCTCCTAAGACCCCAGCGTCCTCATATGAGGACATTACATTTCTGCTTCTCTGCATCATGATACTTTTTAAAACGTTGACCCTTTGGCCTCATATGAGGACATTGTTTTTTGCCAAAACAACTTCCTGTACAAAGACAACGTTTAGTTTTTATACTTGTTAGGTCCTACTAATCACAAATAGCTAGGAGAAATTAAAATTGCCAAGCAATTACCAAGCACGTCCGGGTCTCAGGAGGTTAAACAGGTTTTCTCACCTGGATATTAACTATTAAACTATAAATAGTCCAGTACAGTATAGATAAATATATCTCACTTATTACAATGAGGCAAGAAATGTGTAATACAACAAAGTCTATCTCCAAAAATACAAATATAACTGTAGAAAAATGTGAAAAAACAGAGATAAAAAGGCAGTGCAATAATAATAAATGTGCAGGGGGTGCATATATCAACAGATAATGACAATACTGAAAAGGATAATGAACATGTGCATGTATTGGTCTTTAGGTAAAGTGACCAGAGTGTCCAGGAGTGCAGATGTACAGGATATACAGTAAAGTGTAATAGTGCAAAATAAATAAACCTGATTTAACAAGAGAGTCAGTCCTCATCTGTCTTCTTCCCTCTTCCGGCCCCACTGGGAAGAATTGAAGAGTCTGATGGCTCTCGGGACATTGCCCTGCACTGCATCACATTTTATCCATGTAGGGGAGCTTCTAAATCAGAGAGTCAGAGAAACTGAGCAGCTAACCATGTGTTCTTACCTGTAGGAGTAGTATATACACAATACTGCTTCCTACTATCTGTACTGGAAATGTAGGACTGGGTAAATATTAGACCATTCCAAGAGAGCCTTTTAGGGCAGGAAGCAAGCCTGGCTTCAGTTTTGGACACTGTCAACAAAGAAGCCTGTGAACCTTTTCACAATCATTTAGTTTTTTAGTGAGTCACAACTGAGGGTCTGAATTATTCAAATTCCTTGAATTGAATAATTGTTAAACTTGTTAAGGCGTCCAGGTCTGAGACTCCACTGCACTGGCTGAGTCCCTGCACTGGCTGAGTTCTGTGTGTTACTTTAATAGATCTGATGTAGATATATAGTTTTAATACTAAATCCTGCACTGGGCTTTTATTATTCTAAAAGAAATATCTAATTAAACAGTTGCTTAACTTTTACAAACAGGCAGGAACTCAAGCCCCCAGAAAATCTGTTTTTTATTAATACATTGCCAAGAAAAAAATCACAAATGCAATTGTGTATATTATTAATTCAGGGCTTATTAGCACTTCATTAGAGAATGTTTCAAAAGGTCTACTCCAATCATGTGAAATATGTAAGGTAATTTGTGTTCTCTGGGCATATTCTAATTTGTTTGTAATTACATTTTTTCACCAGTTCGTCCTTGGCCTTTTGCTACTGGATGTATGTACGAAGCTATGAACAATGTTGGAATTGGAAGAATATGTAATTATCTTGATGTCGACAATGACCACAACAACAATAACAACGTCAGAACGCCAGAAAATATAACTGCCAGGATTCATGAACTAAGAAACGGTTGTGGAATCTGGCATCTGTTGAATAACTGCGAGCACATAGCCACCTATATTCGTTACGGCCAGAGAAACTTTCAGCAGGTATGTTATTGAGAGTTGAAACATACTCCTTTCTCCTCCTGGTGTGATTTTTCATGAAGATGATCAGTAATCATCTCTAGTCCAATTTGTGTTCTAAAATAATTCAGGCTTTGATGCATAGTTCAAAAGACAAACTGCAAAATGACACGTTGGTTTTTATAGCTCTTGCTGATAAGCAGGGGTGGAAAGAGTACAGTGAATTCCTAGGTAAAGAAAGGTACTTTACGTGTAAAGATAATTTACCAAGTTCAAGTAAAAGAGTGAATTAGTAGTTTACTGGAAAACTGCTTGAGTAATCAAGATACTTTTTGTGGTTATAGTAAAAATAACTTTTATTTCACTAAGATTCTAAATAAAGGTCTAGATTACTCAGTTAATAATTTAGAGGTGACAGTACCACTACCCATTAGCTCCCTGAATGTTAATTCACATTAACAGGGATCATCCTCTACAGACAATGAACACATTAACAGTCTTTAAACTGTAAATTTACTGATAGGTATATAGAAAATTTCTATAATTAAAAATATTAACAATTTATTCAATTTTAGATTCCTCTGGTATTCTTATGGTACATCATACTCAAAAATAATTGTATTTCTGCTCTACCTGATGGTTACAGTTAAGCAGCTAAATACAAACAAAGCAAGAGAGTGGGAGTGCGCTACAGATAAAGGGAAACCCTGTGATGTATTATCTGTAATGTGAGATTGAGGAATTAATTTTTTCAGTAGGCGACAGTCCCAACCATATTTGCACTTAATATAATTGTTTTCATTTCAATTATGCTTTTAATCTTTCTGATCTCTTTTGATAGGAGTTTCAAAAATTAAAAGCAACCCGAATGAGTCTGAACTCTGGAATGTGTTTTCATTTCTTAGTTTTCCTTGTTTTCATTTCTTAGAGTGATCCATAAAAATCTAGATGGCTAGTTTATTTCTAGTGTATATTTGTATGTGCATCCAACTTTCAATTTATCTATGCATACTACAATTTGCTGAAAGAACTAACACTAGAACTATTGTGGCTTTCACTCCATAGCGTGGCGCCTTGCTTGGTAGCTTACTCAACCTGCGTCCACCTGCAGCATGAGGATCACTTTTATTAATGTCTCTTACATTTCCTCTGTAAACAATCTTTAATAAAAGAGTGCATGCATCTGATCTGTTGTCTCTTATGCTGTCATGTGTAAACAATGTTCCCTGCATAAGTAATAATTTAAATTTAATTGTGTATATTAATATATAGAGGACATTATTGTTCCATGGGATGAATCTGATGAATCATTAATTAACTTGCACTTGAACCTGTAGGATAATGCAAAGCATTTCTGTTCATAGCTAAACCAGATATCTATTCTAACTTTAATAAAAAAATATCAATTTCTAAATCTATAAATTAAATTATGCCAATATGCATAAATTCTTTTTCTTCTCAGGTAATTGAATGGTCTGCTCTGGAAAAATCAGTGGTGTCTTTGTGGATGCATTATTAAAAAAGAAATAAAATAAAATAAAGTTAACTCTTAAGCTAGCTACTTTGATAACATGTCAGGGGCATTTTGCTACAGGACAGTGTTGTTGACTCATTTTCTTGTTTTATTTTATTTTTCAGTTGTAAAAACAATACTGAAATCTTTGGTTATTTGTGATAACTGAATGTCTTTTATTCTGTCTGTTGATTGTAGGTGAATCTTGACATATTTTGAATAGCTGCTTGTATCTTTATCACTTGTTCAAATGGCTGCAGGGCAAATACTCATTTGGAAAGCTTACATACTAGACCTGTTATTTAGACCAGGTTGCTGCAGAGTGCTCTTCAAATACAGACCTTATCATTGCAACTCTTTTCTCATTATTGTTTTGGTAGCGTCAAAAAAGATTTACAGCAATTGCTGTTTCCATTGACTTCTTATTTAAATTGCAAGAGATGAAAATGTGGAACAGAATGTGATACTTGCTGCCCAGCAGTTTGCTTCCATCAAACAGACATTTTTCTATAAAAATTATTTTGTTATTAAGTGTCATTGCTATGACCGTAGCACACCTGCTGTGTTTGGCGTGGGTGTAGTGTGCATACATTGTGTTTGATGTAAGAGTGTAGTGTGTGTAGTGCCCCCCTAACTCTAGGCTATGCTATATGAGTTAGGTGAGTTCGCGCCCTATTACTTTAATTATGAGCTGTTAGTAAATGCTTCAATAAAACAGGAATAGTCATCAGGACAGGCTAATCCAAGAACCCGTCTGAATAATATTTCACCTCAGTTATAATTCAGGTATAGTAATAATAATCGTATAATAAGTTACCACCATATTTGGTAATACCAAATATGACTGATATACCAAGATTAACACTCCAGATATGTAACTCTAATATAGCTTAGACAAAATCAAACCCATCGTAGGAAAAAAAACTGAATAATTAGCTAGAGTTCACTCAAATTAGTCACTTAAATATGACTTATCTTTAATCAAATAAACAAATAATAAAAAACTAATTACACAATTTAGTATTCATTTACTCAGAATTGTAGGTTAATACACAGCAATAATGTGGGCCCACTTTCACTCAGATTGTACCAGTAAACCTTTAAACTGACCTGGTCAGAATATTAAAATAAAAGAAAATAAATACGGGGTACCCCTTTAATTCTCTCTGTGTGTCTCAAACGTGGCGGGCCTGTTCGCTGTTTGTGAACGTGGTGGCCTCGAACTAAATGGCTGCTTCGCCGCTCCCTCGCGCCAAGGAAAAACCCACTCGCCTTGCTTTGACTCACTCAGGGTCCATGATGGGAAAAGGCGGGAGAGCTGCTGCTAACTTGCTTCGGAGAGGGGAATCCAGCGTCGCCAGAGGAAGCCTGAGCCTCACGGTTGCTCAGACCGCTATCTGGTTTCCCCAAGGTGGTGTAGGAGGAGCACCAGCTTCTGGTCTCCAAGTTCACGGTCCAGTTCACTGGGAAAGCGAACTTCAGCTAACTTAAAGGCAGAGTTAGCCGGTTTGGCTAATGGTCGCAGAGCTTGGTGCTAGGAGCAACAGTACTTTCAACAGAACAAACTTTCCAAGGGAGAGTTTCACCTCGTTTCACACGCTCGGTCAGGACAGTACACTCTGGGGTTTTCTGGTTGACAACCAGGCACTTGACTTGACGAGAAAATAAAATATATAACGTGTTTTACATTACATTTCTCTCCACAGCTGCTGCGTTCACCTCTCGCCTCCTCCTCTCTCTCCCTACTCTCCACAAACACATAGACTCAAGGCCCTTCTTCTCCCGTCTCCACACAGTCAAAGCTCCCATCAACAGGCGAAGAAGTGTCCAACCAAGATTGACAACCATTACAGCAAATGAGAACACTCTTAACTTTAACGGAGCCTCATATTCTGTATTTTAACATTTTTCTACACCGTTTTAGTGATTTTAAACATTTTAAAACATGTTCAGCTTATGAAATAAAATAAAAGCCACCAAATTTACAAGGGATTACATAAGGAAGCCAGATATAACCTTCAGAGGACCATCAGGCTGGCCAAAAGGAACTATAGGGACGGTCTAACTACCTTGGGTCTGATCTCAGATGCATGTGGAATGGTCTCCGTGCTATCACTGACTACAAAGGTGATGGTATCTGAGATATGGGGTTGTCCTCCTCACTTACAGATAAGCTAAAGGCACATTATGCTCATTTTGAGGCAAACAACACCTCCCCTGCTGCAAAACACTGCACTAACAGCAACAGCTATGAAGTGCTTCAAGCAGCTGGTGAAGTCCCACATCTGTTCCTCGCTTCCAGCCACCATGGACCCTCACCAATTTGCTTACCGATCCAACAGATCTACAGATGACGCTATTGCACTGACAGTACACACTGCCCTCACACACCTGGGCAGGTAGAACACATATGTGAGAATGCTGCTCATAGATTACAGCTCAGCATTCAACACCATCATCCCTGCTAAATTCATCCCCAAGCTCACAGACTCGGGTTTGAACTCCCATCTGTGCAACTGGATTCTGGACTTCCTGTCAGGTAGACCCCAGGTGGCCCACGCTGACGGGGGCTCCGCAAGATTGTGTCCTCAGCCCCCTCTTGTACTCCCTGATTACACATGACTGTGTCGCCAGACACACATCCAACATCATCTTCAAGTTCTATCCTAGGGCTCATCACAGATGGAGACGAGACTGCCTACAGAGATGATGTCAGAGCCATGTCGGAGCAGTGCTATATTCAAGAGGTGTCCCCTTCTAGAATCTGTGTGGATTCTGATTAGGATTTGTTCTTCTGTTAGTAAGGTGGGCTTTGAGTTTTAATTTACTTTGACTTAGATTCTGTCAGTTACTAGGCTGTCTTGCTAGCTTGCTGAACCTAGAGTTAATTGTAATTACTAGTTTCAGCTGTGGTTTCAGGTTAGCCCAAAGTGTGAATCACAGGGAGTGGCTTAAAGTAGACATATTCGAGAGTGTGTAGAGGTCCATCAACACAGATGTCTGCCATTAACCTTGACTAAGTATCTCTTTTTATTTCGTTTAATTCATATCTGTACTTGTATTTACACTTTTGCTCCTCTACTGTGTGTTTTACAATATCCGTTCTTTCATCTCACAGAGCTAGAAGATCCCATGGTCACCACAGGAAGCACAATACCAGCAACCTCATCTACGCCCCGCGGTTGTCACCTTCACAGACCAGGGNGCTGTCCAGAAGGCAGACTTCATCTCAGCCTTAGCATCCCACCATTCGCTGCACTTCTTGGCTTTGACTGAGACTTGGATCACCCCTGAGAACTCGGCAACTCCAGCTCCTCTGTCCTATGCCTTTAACTTCTCCCATTCTCCGAGAAAGACTGGCAGACGTGGGGGCACAGGTTTGCTGTTGTCTAGAAAGTGGAACTTCACTCTCATTTTCTCACCTTTCAATTTCATCGTTTGAATATCATGCTGTTACAGTATCTTCCCCCACTAACCTTCATATCATTGTCATTTATCATCCTCCTTGTCCATTAGGTAACTTCATCGACGAGCTAGACACTCTTCTGAGTCTCTTCCCTGTTGATGGGTCCACACTTCTTCTCCTCGGCGACTTCAACCTCCCATCAGACAAGTTGCAGTCATCTTGCCTGGAACCACTACTGTCATCATTCAATCTCACCCTCAACTCATCACCTCCAACGCTTCGAGGTGGCAACATCCTGGACCTGATCTTCAGTAGAGCTACCCCATCACAGTAATATATGTAAATGTAAATGTAAAATGTAAATGTAAAAATGTCTTTGTATATTCTGTATTTTGTATGTATTTAATATATCTTTTTTATATCTCCTGTATTTAGTATGTTTAGTTAGTATGTATATTAATGCTGCCCTGGTGTAGAGTATCNGTGCAAATGACAAATAAACCTGAAACTTGACATAAATGGACCATAAACATTGTTTATACCCAATTTGTAGACAAAAGGCTAGCTCGTGCCTATCCCCCATTCTCTTCGCTAACACTAACATGTCCTACATCAAAAAGTCTTATTTGCATTAAAAATAAATAAATAAATAAGTAAATAAAAGAGTTAGATCTCAATGACCCGTGTATACTCATGGCATTAATTTCATATATAATAAAACATAAATATCAAGTAAGACGAAGGATTATGCAATATCACACAACAAAACCAAACAAACCAAAGACACTAGTAAAATAAGAAACAAGACATTAATAAGAACTGGGAATAGGGATATGAAAACAACTGGCATGGAGATAAAACACCAAGTGTGACCTTTGTTAGTGTACAAGTATGTATAAGCT
>JAVGWN010001334.1:0-12544 GCA_034552555.1 Semaprochilodus insignis | reverse complement strand
CACTCTGTTTACACCTCACACCAAACCCGCTCTCAATCACTCTGTTTTCTCGATCGCTCTGTTGACACCTCACACACTCAATTATGGAGACTTTCTGAAAATCAGTGGGAGTTCCCTTCAATACTCTACAGGACATTAGAACTTGATGTAGTTGGTGGTCATCACTGGTCAGCGTGCTTCTCTTACATTAGCAGCGGGTATTGCAGGTCCTACAGGTCCTGATGGCATCCCGGGTCCAGCTGGAACTCCACCTCCGTATCCAGGCATGGTGGGCATGGAGGGGTTGGGTGCAGGAGCACCTCCTGGGTAACCTGGCATGGGCTGTTGTCCTGGTGCAGGACCTCCAGGGTATCCCTGAGGCATCCCGCCTCCAGGCTGAACACAGGAAACACAGAGCAGCCATCAGAACCTCACACTGCACTTCACACAATCTAACAGCTGTTAAAGAACCTAAACCTGTGAGTAAGAAGTGAATACAATAACACATCATAAACGGTATTCATCATTTTAAATGACTCATTACTGTTGTGTCAACGTCCTTGAGATCTGATCACTCGAAATTCTTCTAACTATTTTTATTATATAACATATACAGTTTTCAACCATTGTGGCCTCCTCTAAGGCTGTGCAGGAGGAACAACATCAATTACAGAAATATTTTATTAAAATGTATCAAATAAATTTATCAACCAAGAAGGTTTACACTTATTTGCTGCTGTGGTTCAGTGTAAGCAGCTATTCAGGTGATCCAAGATTAACATCACATGCTAATGAGCAAGGAGCGTTTATAAAAGAGGGAAATACTCACAACTCCGTATCCAGGCTGAGCTCCCCACCCACCTGTAAATAAACACAAACACACACACAAACACAAACACACACACACACACAGAATGACTCATCAGCTCGTTCAGTACTAACTTCATTTACCAAACAAACATTTCTAGGAGTACATTCTACAAATACAACTCAGAACACCTGGCTGCATGAGGTATCAGCACAGACAGGTAAACAGATACATACACACACAGATATACATACAGACAGAGGACAGACATATAGACAGACACATAGACAGACAGATATATGGACAGACAGACAGACAGACAAATGTATAGATAGACAGACAGGTATATGGACGGACAGACAGACAGACACATAGACAGAGAGACAGACACATAGACAGACAAATAGATACATACAGATAGACAGTTAGACAGACAGACAGACAGACAAATGTATAGATAGACAGACAGGTATATAGAGAGACAGACAGACAGACAGACAGACAGATAGATATATATAGATAGACAGACAGACAGATAAATAGATAGATAGATACATATACAGGCAGACAGACAGACAGATACATATATAGACAGACAGACAGACAGATAGATACATATATAGACAGACAGAGAGACAGATATATAGAAAGACAGACAGACAGACAGACAGACACATTATATGAGAATAAGAACAGAACAGAAATAGAGGTATATCAGGTTAAAACAGTATAAACAACAAACAAACAACTGTGTGTCGCGCTGGTCCAGCCAGTCTTCCAGGTATTATGTAGGTGTTCATGAGCTCTCACCTGCGGGAGGCACTGCTGGATAGCCTCCAGGCTGACCCTGTGGATATCCCCCAGGCTGACCCTGTGGATACCCCCCACCCTGCTGAGGGTAGCCTGGGAATCCCCCGGGCTGGGTCGGATAGCCACCGGGCTGAGGTGGGTAACCTCCTGCTGCTGGTGGATAACCGGGCTGGGCGGGGTAACCTCCGGCTTGGGGAGGGTACATGCCCTGCTGAGGGGGGTAACCTCCACCCTGTGGTGGGTAGCCACCTGGTCCAGAGGGGTATCCGGGGTAACTCATCTCAGGAATGTCTGTAAGAGAGAGAAAGAGAGACCGAGTCGGTCAGTTCTACACAGCCAGCACTGAAAACCTTCTCACTCCTTCATGACAGTATGCAGAGCTTCCTCTACTGGGGAGGATGAGTGGGCGGGGCCAGTCCATCTCCAACACCCACCCACTATACAGGACTATTAGAGCTAGGCCTTCTATTCAGACCATGAATGTTAGGGAACAGCTATATACATACAATGCTAATTTCTGCTACCGCTCTTATGGGATTCCAGTAGCATGTTAGCACTAAGCTAATAGTGATTCACATAAACACGTGTATCTGTATTCCTGAAGGCAGCTGTTCCTGAATGTTGCTCTACGATCTCAGTGTACTTTTCTGCATGAATGCTGAGAGAAATGTAAATGACCTTTGCCAAGGACACCGACACACTGACCCCATACCATGACAGACCCTGGCTTTTGGACTTGCTGGTCCGAAGCATGCAGCGTCCATTCCTTCCAAATAAGATCTGAAATACTGGTCCGTCTGACCACAATATAAGTTTCCACTGTGTGATGGTCCATCCCAGATGCCTCTGGGCCCAGAGAAGTCGGCGGCGCTTCTGGATGTGGTTAACACAAGCCTTCTGTTGTTCTGTTGGCGTTTGTGAATGTGGCTCTGTACTGTTGTCCTTTATATAGGTTTGATCCCTTCCTCATTTTCCTGATTTGGGGCTGTACGTTCCTCCATCTAACCACAATTATGACTTGTTCACTCATTGATGTATCTAGAACCCCCAGATGGACTAGAGGGATGGTTTTCCTTATGAAAACAGTGATTATGTATTAAAACGTGTGTTATCTCTCTGAACACACACGGGCGAGCGACTGTACAAACTGCACCAAGCAAAACTGAGTTTGCATAGCCTGAAGCGTTAACACTCTCACCTTCACACAGAGAGAGTATGTTTACAGTCTGAAGACAGACAGAGACAGAGTGAGAGACAGAACAAAGATATATATACAGAGAGAGAGACACAGACAGAGACAGAGAGACAAAGAGAACAGACACAGAGAAAGAGACGGAGAAAGAGACACGAGAGAGACAGAGAGAGAAAGAGAGAGAGAGAGAGAGAGAGAGAGAGAGAGAGGAACAGAAAGGGACATAGAGAAACAGAGGGGAACAGAGTGGAACAGGGAGAGACAGAGGGGAACAGAGAGAGACAGAGAGGAACAGGGAGAGACAGAGGGGAACAGGGAGAGACAGAGAGGAACAGGGAGAGACAGAGGGGAACATAGACAGGGTCCTGTTGGTTAGTAGAGTGTCCTACTATAGTAACAGTGGCCAAGGTTTCAGTTTTGGTCCAGTTACCAGGTGGTGTCCCCCAGTGACCCCGCCCCCCTCTCCTGACTGACAGATAACAGAAGATTCCCGACATGCCGAACTCTCCCCTACATGCTACCACACAATGACAGACGCGGCTCCACCTCCTCTCCGCTGACACGTCTGGAAAGAGCCTCCCTCAGCAAATCTTCCCTCACACCCACTCGGTAAAGAGCCCGCATCCTCATCTCCCAGCAGTCCTGGGATCACAGTACTGTAACAGTTCACCCTGCCCTTATCCAACCGGGATTCACCCCGAGGATTTAACAGGTTGCAGTGACATCACAAAAATAATGGATGCAAAATGGGCTGCTTTTGAGGATGGGCCCTTTAATGAGTAGGTGTGAATTGTAAACAGTGTTGCCTGGACACCTTTTAAAAGGTGCCACAGCATGTAAAGCTGCATGTAGAGTGTGATGGTGCAATAAGGAGATTTTTTGTATTTCCACATGTTTCTATTTCCACATGTTACTTCTGTGTGATCATCGTGGGTGGCGTCTCACTGTAAACCAGCCAATCAGAGCAGAGCTCATTTGATTATTCATGATCTCACCAAAAGGGGAAACAGCTCATTTCATTCTAGGACTGAATCATCGAGTGTAAATGGGTAACCGCATCTGGGCACTTTCCACCCCAAACAAAGTCACATGCCTTCTATCTAGAACACCAGAGAACAATTTAAACACTGAATGAACGCAATTTTACTAAAAACAGAAATTTGGTGGAGTTCCCCTTTAATACGCAGGAATTATTGGTAGTCCTGCATCCGCTGCGTTCAATGTCACGTGACGACGGCCACACAGTACTGCGCATTCTCGCGCACTAATGACATTAAAACTAGCTAACTCTATCTGAAATAAATCTGTGTTTGTGTGGCATTTAAGGCGTTTTTGGTACGCAGTCCGTGTTCTACAGCCACATCATGAGCCGTAAACTTATTCCTCCTCTTTAGTATCCACCCCGAATTACGTAACACACACAAACAGAAACAAGGAGAGGGGAAAAGACTAGAAAGAGCCACAAAGAAGTCCTCATCTCTGAAATAAAGTCGTTTTTCAGACACAGAAACGAACTGTAACCGAGTTTAGTTTGTTCTGAGTACAGTAAATGGCTAAATTCGATGATACAAGCTGCTTTCCTAACCGAACTTTCTGTTCCACCTTAAACAGTGCTGCAGATACACTGGCGCCTGAGACGCTTCAGGCGCCAGAATGTAACTGCAGCACTATTTAAGGTGGAACGGAAAATTCGAAAAAGACACTGCCGATTAGAAAGCTGACTTCGTCTTCGTACTCCAAGCTTGAACAACAACAGAGACGATGGAAAGGAAGCAGTAGAGAGATAAAAATACGGAGCAACTTACGGTGCTGCTGCGAGCTCGAAGTGAAGCAGGAAGTGCAGCTACACTGATTACGCTGGATGGGTGTGTTCGCGTGTGTGGGTGGGCGTGTTTTGGCGCGTTGTGGGGACCAACCCGGAACATTTTATAGGTTTGAGAACATCTGGTTGCTGCTCATATGGAAACAACTGCAAACTTTATTAGACGAAGTAAAGGGAGGAGCTATTGTGGCTCGAAAGTTGATATGGAGGACGTGGAAAAAGCCCACAAAGTCAGGAAAACAAACACGAGTGTGTGCCATTCTTTCCCATGTCTCGCTGAAGGTTAACCATGGTTAACACCATCATCTCTGATTGTCTGAGGTTCTGCTAGCTTCAGCCCTAGCATTAGCATTAGCTCAGCTGTCTGTAATTCTCCACTAGGCCTGTCATTGCACAATCTGGGTGGGGAGCTGAAGCTATTCTCTGAATGGGCAGATCTAAATACAGGGGGGGGGGGGGACTTTATAATTACATGCAGAGGTGGGCTGTAACTCACTTACATGTTCTTAAAGGAGAAGTCCACCCAAAGATTCCGAAATGCAGTTTGACTGAGTCATTGATTGTGGGTTTGGATTTAGATAGTTCAGATGTTCTTTAAAGCGGTGGTGATGGGAACCAGGGTTCTCCATGTCTACAACACACGTACAGACACTTTATATACTATCTAACCCACCAGTGAACCTACACGTGTCTTCTGAGTGTATATGGAATGTTGATGATGGAAAATCTGGAAAACCTGGAAATACTAAGTTTCTTTGGGGGACTATTTTACCTCCCAGCGCCCAGCAGCATGTATCCCTCCACCATGAATGGAGTTTAAGATCAGAACTATCATAAACAGCGTCTCAGACATCAGGCAGCGTATTCAGAACCACCTCATGTAGGAACTTTCTGTGAGGGAGCTTTTAGAGGGGGACGTCTGGTTCTACTTAGAACCACGAGTTCTACACTCTTCAAAAAGATGGTTCTTCAAGGGTCCTTTAGCAATGAGAATGGTTTTGTTTAGAACTGTGATTTCTACACTCTATAAAAGGCGGTGCTTCAAATGTTCTTTAGTAGCGGGTTATGGTTCTATTTAGAACCATGGGTTCTACATTTAAAAAAATATATATATTTCTTTAGGGGTTCTTTAGTAACAGGAAGAAATGGTTCTGTTTGGATGAGTTCTACTCTCTTCAAAAAGATGGTTATTCAAGGGTTCTTTAGTAATAAGAATGGTTCTACTGTGATTTCTACACTCTTTAAAGGTTCTTTTAGTAATGGATGCATTCTACACTTTTCAAAAAGATGGTTCTTCAAAAGCTCTTTAGTAACAGGAGTAGTTCTACTCAGACCCATGTGTTATACACTCTTTAAAAACTCTTTCAAGGTTTTTTAGTGACAGGAACCTAGAACCATCAGTTTTACAGTCATCATAAAGATGGTTCTTTAGTGTTCTTCAGTAAGGGAAATGGTTCTATTTACACCAAGAGTCGTACGTTTTTAAAAACATGTTTCTTCAAGGGTTAATTAGTACGGGAATGCTTCTATGTAGAAAAATGAGTTCCACAGTCTACAGAACGGTTCTATTTAGATCATTCTTTAAGGGTTCTTTAGTAACAGGAATGGTTATATTTAGAACCATGTGTTCTACACTCTTTGAAAAAGTATGATTCTTCAAGGGTTCTTTAGTAACATGAATGTTCTCTTTAGAACCATGTGTTCTACACTCTTCAAAAACATGGATCTTCAAAGGTTCTTTAGAAACAGAAAGGGTTCTATTTAGAACCATGTGTTCTATATTCTTTAAAAATATGTTTTTAAAGGTTCTTTAGTAACGGTAATGTGATTTTAGAACTGTGATTATTACTCTTTAGTAACATGTTATGGTTCTGTTAAGATCTATGAGTCTTCACTGAACATTAATGGTTCTTTTTAGAACCATGACTTCTACACTCTTCAAAACACGGTTCTTCAAAGGTTATTTACTAAACAGGGATGGCTGTATTTAGAACCATGAGTTGTACACTCTTCAAAAATATGGTTCCTCAAGGGTTCTTTAGCAACATGAATGTTCTCTTTAGAACCATGTGTTCTACACTCTTCAAAAATATGGATCTTCAAGGGTTCTTTAGTAACAGAAAGGGTTCTATTAGAACCATGTTTTCTATACTCTTTAAAAAGATGTTTTTAAGGGTTCTTTAGTAACGAGAATGGTTCTGTGTAGAACTGAGATATCTACACTCTTCAAAGAAATGGTTCTTTAAGGGTTCTTATTTATAACCATTTGCATTCCGAAATGGTCCTTTACAAGGTGAATTTGTTCTTGATCATGTAGTCACCATAACCATGGTTCTATGTAGACCTCAGGGTAGCTCAAGAACCCTTTAAAGAGCCAGCTGTTATTCGTGAGCTCCAGCTCCTCCAGATCTTTCTGATATTCAGCTGAGAGTTCTCTCTCTGTCTGGGGGGGTGTTTACTCCTGGTGTCCTGGCCTGCCTTCCTGCTGCCCTCACCGCCCACTGCAGAGAGTTGGTGATGTATTTCAGACCCGGACAAGAAGAACATCACCGAACAGCCGAGCCTCCTACGCTGACAGGCGCTACGACTGTTACCTGATTGTGGTTCACTCGACCCACTTCTGTTTACATGGCATGTTTCCAATGCAGGGTAGTCGTAGGCGGTGAGGTGCTGTGTGTCGGCTTAATTGAAGCTGCACCTTAAAACAGCCCAAACCAGCATATCTGGTAAAACACACTGTTATTTGGAAGCGATGGACTGTAACAGAGGAGGCATGCGGGTGGGTTGCAGGTGGGAAGAGACCTTATTTGGGGCAGTCCAACACTCACAGGGTGTCCCAATTGCATACTAATACTAACGGGTGTTTGAGGATGTAGTGTGTAGTATTAAGATTAGTACAGAGTATACTGTTAAGTATTAGTGTNGGGAGGAACAAGGGATGAATAAATGACACATAGAGGAGTGTGTGGTTGTGGTCAGTATGGTTGTGGATTAGAGTTTAGGGATCTGCCCTGAGGAAGTACATGCAGTTTGGTGGCTGTAGGTGAAAGGAACCAATAGGGTTTGAATGGGGGTGAAAATGAATGGGACTCTATGGGAGGAACGAGGGATGAATAAACGACATATAGAGGAGTGTTGGTCAGTGTGTCTATGGATTAGATATTGGGGATCTGAGGGAGTACATGCAGTTTGGTGACTATAGGGTAGAGGAGACAATAGGGTTTGAAGACGGACAAAAATCAAAGGGATCCTAAGGGAGGAACGAGCGATCGAAAAAGAAGGACAAACAGACGAGTGTAAGTAAGTACATATTTATTTATAACGCACATTTTAACTCAAAGTACTGTACAAAGAAGACACGTTTAAAAAAGTAAAAAAGACAATGTAGGACAACATCTAACGTTCACACGCACACAAAAAGGAACAGCCTTGACTTAAAAGCATCAACAGAAGGTGCAGACCCCATGTCCAGGGGTGGACTATTCCACAGTCTCGGTGCAGACCTCACGTCCAGGGGTGGACTACTCCACAGTCTCGGTGCAGACCTCACGTCCAGGGGTGGACTATTCCACAGTCTCAGTGCAGACCTCACGTCCAGGGGTGGACTATTCCACAGTCTCAGTGCAGACCTCACGTCCAGGGGTGGACTATTCCACAGTCTCGGTGCAGACCTCACGTCCAGGGGTGGACTATTCCACAGTCTCGGTGCAGACCTCACGTCCAGGGGTGGACTATTCCACAGTCTCGGTGCAGACCTCACGTCCAGGGGTGGACTATTCCACAGTCTCGGTGAAGCATCAGCAAAGGCCCGGTCACCTTTGAGTTTCAGCGGGGACCGTGGCACATGAAGGCCTGCAAATGGTCACCAAGTGAAACAAAGCAGGCACCGACGTGTTTAGGTGGTGTGGTGCAGCAGATAATGCCACTACCTGCTAGGGACCTACCACCCCATGTGTGTGACGGGGGTTCGATTCCCAGTCTGGGTGGCTATGCTGTGCTACACCAATAAGAGTCCTTGGCCTATCTGTAATACGATTACCCTTGCTCGGGATAAGAGCGTCAGCTAAATGTTGTAAATGAAATAAATGAGGAGGACCAGTGGACCCAACCCATGCCATTCTACACTAGTATGGAACCATCACTAGCTTGCACAGTGCCTTGTTGACAACTAGGGATCCAAACAACTGGTACTGGGACTCACTGGACATGCTGGAGGAACACCATCCCTATGGTCTCTTGCCGGCACTTAATAATAATAATGATGGTGACTTTATACCCCCTTCACCCCCAGCCTCTTCACCCTCCTGTACTCCTCATTCTGCTGCTGTAGGGAATGTTATTGGGTTGAGGGAATGAATGAGGAGCCTGTGCTGTTCCTGTTCCTCTTTGATGCTATCCGGCTTCCTGAAACCCTGTATATCGTTTGCATTGTGGGCAGAATGCAAAACCAGTTCTTCAGGTTCTGAGGTTTTTCAGGTTCTGACAAATAGCATATTTACATAGCTCCCTAATCAACCGCCCCTCCTCCCAACCCAACCTTCACCAAATACATTCAGTCCGCCAAGACACGTTTAGGACGTAATGATTTAATATCTGGTTCCTATCAATCACTGGGGATGGGCGACACCACCGGGTTTTCAGTGTAAACTGATTGGAGTTAAACTGGCGGAGTTACCTCAGGGGATTGTTGGGAACGCCCACACCTGTTTAAGCTGTGAGGTGTTATCTTGTTAGTGATGTTGAACACTGGCGAGCATGCTCAGAGCAAGGCAATGCAAACGATCAGAGTTCAAACAACGCATGATAGATAGAGGAATGCCTTGATTGGGCTCGTGTCAGGTGAACGCGCAGGCTACACCCTTTGCCCAGAATTCTCCAGAATGCTCCTCGAACCAGTTCTGGACAACCTGGATGATCCCGGTGCTGGAATATCCCATCATTTTGGGGGTATGTGAAGTCCATGAAAGGCTGCAAATGATCACCAAGCAGTGAAACATATTGGGCACCGGTTAATGACGTGTTCAGGGGGACCAGTGGTCCCAACTAATACCACGAGAACCCACCCCACACCAGTATGGAACCACCACCAGCCTGCACAGTGCCTTGTTGACAACTGGGGTTCATGGCTTCATGGGGTCTGCACCACACACAAACCCTACCATCAGCCTGAAACAGCTGGTACCGTGACTCATTGGACCCGTGCCACACGTCCTCTGGGGTCCTGTTAGCAACCTCATGAGCCCTGGTGAGGCGCTGTGTCTGATGTTGTGGTGTTAACGGAGGTTCTCTGGAGAGTCTTCTGCTCCCATATCCCATGGAAGCTGAAGAACGCTGCACTGACCTGCGGGATATGCGTGTGGGACCTCCTGCTTTGAATGTGGAGTTGTTTGTCTGTTTGCACAGACAGTTCTAGCCAGACGCCGCTGGTCACCATCATTAGGCACCTGTGGGCGGCCACTGCGCTGTCTGCTGTGGTGGTAATGCTGTGACATATTCCCGGTACTCAGGTGACACTGTGGATTGAGGAATGTTCAATGCCTACACAACTTGGGAAATGGAATGTGCCATCCGTCTGACACCCACTATCATGTCCCATTCAGACTCGTTCAGTGCTAATTCACGTCTCCTTGCTACGAGCACGCTCGCCAGTGTTCAACCTCACTCGCATGATAACAGGTGTGAGCCTTGTCCAGGTGTGGGCGTTCCCTGAGGTAACACCACTTCATAATCAGTTTACAGTCAGTTAAGGTCAGTATAGTTAGTCAGTGTGGTCTGTAGTTAGCCTAGCCCAGTTAGCCTAGCATTGTGTTAACCATAGGCCTAAACCACAACACTTGAACCGTGCAGAGGTGTCCAGTATCTCTGACAGACGTGCTGATGTGGTTCCTGCCACTGTATGACTCAGTGTTATCTATAAACATGGACTAAAGTACATCAGCACCTCTAAAAGTAGCCGCTAACTCACAGTTTCCGATAATTTATTGCTCCTTCACAACAACCTATGTCCTCCAGAGCTCCGCTCGCAGGCGGCACTCGACTGTTAAGATTAGATTATAGTGACGGTATGTCTTTAATTAATGCTCATTTATTATATAGTCTATTGTATATTAACCTGTTTAACATGTTTGTTTATATGTTTAATATTATATATATACATAATAAGGTTTGTTTTACTATACGGTGGGTCCAGTAGGTCCAGGCATCTGACATATGACCATTTCTCTCCTGAAGGACGTCCAGTAGTTCAGTGTCCATCCTGGTTTATCTGATCAGTCCTTCATTATATATGAGCAAACGTGACGGCTGGAGAACAACGAGACGTCTGGAACCAAACCTGAGTTCTTCGAACTAATCTGCATGACGACCGTGTTCAGGTTTATTAGTGCTTATTCTAATGTTATATGGTGTTTTTACAGGCGTATACACACTTACAGCGCTGTATGTATTGTCCAGGTCTGTAAATGTGTTATTACTATTATTACTATTATTATTATTATTGTATTTTATTTTGTATAGACTGTTTTATTTGATTATAGTTAAATTATATTATTTTGGCATGTCTTTAATTACTGTTCTACATTTATTACTTGGATTATATTAACCTTGAATTATTGTTTTAAACTCTCTTTTGTTTTATTATGTTTTTATTTTTTTTATTAATTTAATTTAATTTAATTTAATTTTAAATTCGCCATCTTATGGTGAAGTATTGACATACCCCCCCCAACATACCCGCCCCCACCACACACACACAATTTCTGTGTTTTTCAAACTCACCTGTGTAAGTTTGATAGTTTGGTTTTGCTAACTATGACCATAAAGGCCTGAAGAGGGCAGCACAGTTATACTGTAACCCCCCAATCCCAAACTTGATCTAACTGTAGTGTGTTCCATATGACTCAGCGTCTGAGTGACGTTATCCACCTGCCTTTATGTTCAGGATGAGATCGTATAGCAGGGCGTGGTGGGGTTAGACATCCTGCTGAACCTGCTGGATTACCTTCTCCACTGACTTTTACTCCATACAGATATGTACATAGTACACCTCCCTCATATAGGCTCCTGAGGCACAGCTACGTCCAGCCTCCTCCTTCTGTCTGGCTGTCGGACGTCAAGAACACTCACCAGCAGCTCCAAAGGTTCACTCCACACTTCTATAACCAAGTCAGCCAGTTCGCACTGCAGCTACTGAACAGGGTTCTTCAAGGGTTCTTGTGTAAAGACAACGGGTCTCATTCAGCAACAGTGGTGGACAAAGAACACAAGCCATGTAGTAGAGTTACAGTAGAGACCCCCAAGGTAAAATCCTCCTCCAGTGTCCGTGTCAGTTCCTCCCTTTAGACCTCCACTGGAGTAACAGTACTAAAGTATTTACCTTCAAATGTATGGAGAGTAACAGTATGTCCTCGTACCTTTATCTCCTCTCACCTTCATCTACTCGTATCTCCATCTGCTTGTATCTCCATGTCATACCTCCATCTCCTCATATCTCCATCACCTCAGATCTTCATCTTGTACCTTCACCCCCCCCCCCCCACCCCACCCCTCTCTCTCTCTCTCTCTCTCTATTTGATTGTTTTATTATACGGTGGGTCCAGCAGTGGAACCATTTCCAGGCCTCTCCTGAAGGACATCCAGTACTTACAGTGTCCATCCTGGTTTATCTGATCAGCCCTTCATCCTATATCAGCTGCTGCTGGTGGGACTGAACAAATGACTGTGTTCAGGTTTATTAATTTTCACAGGCACATACACACTTAACACCCAGGTAAACAGTTATTCCTGACGTGTTCAGTACTGTGTCCATTAATCAGGTCTGTAAGTGTTTTATTATTATTATTATTATTATTATTATTATACTGGTCTTTATATAATTATTATTACAAATACCAGAAGCCCATATTTACTCCACTGCTGCTGGTTTTGAGAGGAG
>JAVGWN010001333.1:0-12546 GCA_034552555.1 Semaprochilodus insignis | reverse complement strand
ACGGAACACTAAGCACGGTTGTAAGTCGCTGTGGATAAGAGTGTCTGCTAAATGCCATAAATGTAAATATAAATGTATTGTGGTTTTTCAGGCCTATCATAATTACAAGTGAACTGATTGAAAAGTGAGTGTATCTTAGGACAAACATCTATATACCGATAAAATCAGCCTGACAAATCTGCATCCAACAAACCACCAAACAGTGGAGAAATGGTCTAGATATGCTAATTTAACACCTCCATTCCCTGGCGTGTGGCTTAAGTGTCTGTTCTTTGAGTAATACAGAATTTTTAAATCACTCGAAGCCCATGTATAGTTCACAAATGGTTGTTCCAGTCAGTTACTAGCAGATTTAACTTAATTACTTGTATTTCACTCTGTTATCCCAGAATTCTCTAGCTGGGATACATCTTCGATATAACCCAGTTATTGGTGTATTTGACTCACGGATATATTTCACTTGGCTTTGCCGTACTTCACTCAGCTGTTGATGTATTTCACTCTACATAGCCTAGCTCACTCAGTTAGGTCACTGTTCGAACAACCCTGCTGTTTTCCATGTGTTCTATTCTGCCCTTCTCTTTATTCTCTGTAATCTCTACAGCTGATTCGCTCAGAGCACTTCCAGTCTCTCGCCTGACCTACTAGTATGTATACACAATATGGATATGCATTTATTTATTTTCCAGATCAATAATTACATCATCCCAGATCAATAACAGCATCCTTACTCAAAACAAAAATTAGGAGAAAAATTAGGATTGCTCTCTGATATTAAACAATAAGAAAACAGGTGGAAAAACAAATATAAAAGTGCATATTAACAGCGTTAAGCATATAACATCAAACAAAAGATAAACATCTGGAGGCCAAATGAGCCACATCACAACCGCCTATTCACAAACATTTAACAAATAACATTAATTATATGAAATCTTATTATATGAAAAATAAGGTAATGGAAGTCTGCAAAATTACACATTGATACCTACAGAATTTCAAACACAGAGCTAAAAAAATACAAATACATATAGAATTTATAAATCCTGCTGACTGGTAATGAAGGCTACTGTATTCAATTACAAAATTATTTTGATGACACTAACCAAAAGTCTTTTATAAACATGCACAATTTCGGCATCAAATATATGAATGTAAAATGATCACCCAAATTCGCAATTTAATATTAGATATTGCAGATATTAGCATGCTATGCTAGTTGTGTTCATTAAACCTGGAATCTTAATCCTGTTGATTGGAGAAAAATTGGGCAACTATTTTCAAAGTGATGTGTGAATTTTGCCTGCCAACAATCACTTTTACGATTTTTCTCACTATTACTGTTTCTGCACTGAATTTGATGGAAAGTTTAAAATCCACTACAGCACACATGGGCACCAAGGTAACAGATTATATGATTTATAAAAGGAATAATTGATTTTGACCCTTCAACCAGTTTTACTGACAAAAATATTTCAGTAGTTATATACATTATGAATAATAGTTTAATACTTGTTTAGAATGTAGAGGAGTATTACAGTAACTCATTAATAGACAATGCCTAAACTAATTTTCTATGCAGTCTGTTTATCTAGCAGTGGAGGAGGACTCGCAGCACTCTCCTTCTGCGTCTAAGCAGTTTCTCCAATGTATTCATGGGCCTCCTCCAAAAAAACCTTACCAAAATCCACCCCTCTCTTTATTAGTGTCTCCATCTTCCTGTATTTTTCCTCCATCTGCCTCCTAAACTCTTCCTGCACCACTGGCTTAGATGCCCACAACTGTTTATGGACTTTAGGCAGAATGTTGTACATGAGGATTCTCTCTGCCTCTCGTATTGCTTCTCCCTCATACGTCTCCCTGATCTCCTCCATCTCCTGTCTGTGTTTCTCCTCCATCTCTCTCCTCTCTTTTTCTGCTTCTTCTTTCACTCTCGCTAGCTCTAATTCAGTCCCCTCCCTCTGCTGTATCTCTTTCTCTAACTCTATCTTCAGCTTTGCCTTTATCAGATAATCCCTTTCCTTTTTTAACTCTTTCTCAAGTCGGATTATTCGTGCTTTGTGTTGGTCGATTTGTACATAAAATGTATCTGTTAATTCTTTAAACTTCACTTTAATTTCCTCTACAGATCTCTCCAGTTTCTCTCTGGCTTCTCTTTCTTTTATCTCTATAATCTCCTCTCTTTCTCTCACAATTATTTTCTGTATCTCTCTTACATGAGATTCTATCTCCAGGTAGATCTCACTGCTGTAGAACTCCTCTCTCTCTCCTTCCACCATCTTCTCTATCTTCTCCAGCAGCTCTGAGGTTTGAGAACCATCTCCACTCTCCTTAATGTTGAGACAGTGAAACCTGTTCCCACATTTCTCTACAAGTCTCTGGATCTCCTGGTTTCCTGACTGGATAAACTCTTCAATGTTCTTCTCTTGGACTTCATCAGTAACAGTGAAAAGGTTCATGGTGTTCCTCCAACATCTCTCTCCAAAGATCTCCTCCATTTTCTCCAGCATCCCTCTCTCCTCTCCTGTAGACTGCTTCACTGGTATGACTAGGAGGAAGGCATGGGGTCCTGGGGCAGACAGACGGACACAGAGTCCCACGTCCTGTCTCAGTTCCTCCAGAGAGAGTCCGGGACAGAACCAGTCAGGAGTGTCCACCACAGTCACCTGCCTCCCAGCCACCTCCCCCTGTCTGTTCTCACTATGCTGCCTCACTGTAGACGCTCCAGCCTGGCTCCTCTCCTCTCTGCCCAGGATGGTGTTTCCTGCTGCACTCTTCCCACATCCAGTCCTCCCCAGCAGCACCAGCCGGAGTTCTGCTACAGGAACTGACACTGGAGAGGCTGAACTACAGGATTCTCCACTCACTGCAGATCAACAAGAATGAGGATTTAATCTCTTATTATATGCTGATGATTATTCTGTTCAGAGACATGTAGAAGATATTATATGAAGCTGGAATTATTTACTGGATGGAGGATGTTCTATACTGCGTCTTCTCCTGAGTGGTGCTGCAGATTCTGGAGTCTCTCCACTCACTATGAAACAGAAGAACCACATATAATTAAGACTGTTATTGAGCAGTTTGTAGATGGTATATAGTATGAAATCTCTATATGAGTTTAATGTTCTGCTGTGTAATGTTTTGATGTTTCCATCAAATTCTAAATTATTATGAAATAAGACTAATAAATTATGTTTTAATGTTCTAGTATATTATTAGATAATAATGTAATATACTGTATGTTATTATAGTATAGCTATTTTTATATTAAATCATGTACCTTATTTAAAACAAACACATGCATTCCAGTGTAATACCTACAGTGTGCGATCAATCTTACATAGTAATATAAATATTGAAATGTCATATTTTTGTTGTAACTTCATGTAACTGTAGTATTTACTTACAGAATGGAGGAATCTTCTCTTTGCTGTTTCTTCTCCTGGGTTGAACTGATGAGTCTGGATCTGTTCTTTCCTGCAGCTGCTTGTTTCTCTCCTCTAGAAGTCTGTCTTTCTCCTCCACCTGTTTCTCTCTTTCCATTAGCTGTGTGTTTCTCTCACTTAGAAGTTTCTCCTTCTCTTCAAGCTGTTTGTCTTTTTCCCTCAGTTCAGTTTTCTGTTGTTCCAGTAGGATCATCATCTCCTGTAGTTTGCTGCTCTTGTCCTGCAGTTTCTTTCTCAGTGTGTCCAGCTGCTCTTTACTGCTGTCCACCTCTTTCACTGTGTCCTCCAGTAGAGTCTCTTTCTCTCTCAGTAGTTTGATCTGATTTTCCAGTTGTGTGTCTCTGTGTTTAAGCTGTATCTGATTATTCTCAGATTCTTTTTTAAATTGTTCCATTCTTCTGTTTGTTACCTGAAGAAGTGTTTCTTTCTCTCTCAGTATTTTGTCCTTCATCTGAAGTGTCTCTCCCTTTTGTGTCAGCTGTCTTTCTTTCTCTTGTATTTGTTTGTCTTTTTCTATCAGTTGATTAGTTCTCTCCATTAGAAGATTTTCTTTATCTTTAAGAAGTCTTATCAGTTCTGGTAAATCTGTGAAAACACATCACATTGAAAAGCAAACTCTGTTTGAACATCACAATTGAACACCAATTCATTGTTTACATACTCATTAAACACACACACACACACATATATATATATATATTTGATTTTCTGTTAACTATTTGTTTCTCCTGAAGCTCATCTGCTTTTGAGGAGCTGAATTGTTAACACTTTAGAGCATTTATCATTTCTATTATTTATTCTCTCCTATTGCCTATACTCTGTAGAAAAATGTTGTTTGTCTTTAGCAGTGTAACCTGCTAACCATAGAACATATTGGTCTAACATCTTTTTGTGAACCCTTGTTGAAAAACTTCATTAGAATGTGTTTTAATTAAATGTGTAGTTTGTAAGATTTTTGGTCTAAAACGTTCCAACATTAATTAAAATTATCAGCAGAATGTGAAAAAATAACACTTTGATGTCACAGATCTCTATGTACAACAAATCATTTACTACTGCCACAACAACAAAACACCACTGAACACAATCCACTTGCGCACTTAATCAAAGGCTTGTGAATTTTACACATTCCCATTAAAATGTAATCCACAATTTTTAAGTTAACATTTAAGCTAACCTGAACTGAAGGATAAACATAAAATGGCATTTCATGGCTGTGAAAACGGGTTAAGGAATGTAGCCAACAAAAGGAAGAGCAACAGCAACAAGCTCTTGAAGTTCTTGGCTTACTTTCCACTGCTGGAGACACTCTTGTCGAGTAAAGGGATAGTGAGGGGAAGTCAGGAGACTGATTAATAAGTAAACAGGTGTTAATATTAACTAGGGCTGCCCCAAAAAACATTTTTTAGACTCTGAAGCACAGACAGTAATCAACAGTGAGTATTCAAAGCATCACTCTGGGGGACTGAAGTTCATATTGAGCGTCTTTGTGTATTGTAAGAGTACTGCTCATATGACTTCATATTAGAGGGCCATGCTTTAACTTTGTTGATCACGCTCCCTTAACTCTCTGCAGCGTCAGCATCAGACAAACATGTCCTGTGAGTTCATGATTTGATAAAAATAATGAAAGGGGCTGAATGTTTTAGTTAAAAATGTATAATTAACACTGCTGCTGAAGAAATACATCTTTTATGCAAAGAAGAAACAAACTCCACTGTTTAAAAGACATTGAGAAGTTAATATTAATTCGGTTAATTAGTTCAGCATTAAAATTAGGCAGGTTTATAATGTTCACAAGATTTATAATCAGCAACCGCAGAATTCTATGGAGCAACAAATGCTGAACTAAATTATGGGCCGGCGATATGCAAAACCAATGTAAACACATGATTTGAGTATTTATAAAAAAACAGAAAAAAGCTTACAACATTTTATGCAGGTCACATAAGGCTGTAATACCATTAATTACCTCTGATTTCGTAATGTAGCTGTAATCTGATTATCTTTTTTTTACTGTAACTATAAGAGAGTAAAGTTCCCTAAAAGAAATCTGTGCCTTCAAGGGGTTAAAAGGGTTATTAGACTTTAGGGCTTTTTTGCCTGCAGACAAAAACCCAGTGAGTCAATCAGATGCTTTAAATCAGACCTGACACACAAAAGTCCAAAACTATCACATTCTTTTTAATCTGCCTGTATCAGAACAGCATAATGACAAAACGTCTCTAAACTGTAGCAGAGTGTTCTGAATGATTTCCATCAAAACCAGTGAATTACACAACATATGAGATTTGATGTTAGACTATAATTAGACTATAACTGCACTATACAATTATTAATAGCTGTTTTTTAGTGTAATAAAAAGAAAATATTTTTACATTATAACAATAGAGTTTAACAGGTTTAACTGTTTAATTGCCATTGGTCTTAATTGTTGTTGTTGTGTCTCTTTGAAAACTCACCAGTCATCTGAACAGATTCCTTCATTTTCGTTCTCTCCTCTTCCGTCCAGTTTTTGTCCCTCTGTAGATGTGAATAAAACATTGTGAAGATGTCATGATGGGGTGGGGTCAGAGAGGGCACACTACTTCATTAATAATCATTATTCATTTTGTAATCAGTGAACTCACCTGGTGGACGAAGAAATCCTGGGGAAGAAAAAATGATTAGTGAACAAGTTTAACGTCATGAATTTCTGGAATATTAATTCGATGTTAAATGTGTTTGGATAAGGCGGATTATAAACTAAATAGCAGAGACCATACTATTACATTCATCTAATGTGACTGTTTGACTTCCGGATTAAAACTGTATGAAAATGATCTATTATTATCACTAGAAGACATAAATGGTGTTGTTTACTTACCTGTGAAACACGACCTGTGTAAACAACAGAAAGAGACACAATGTTAGATAAACAACATATGAACAACATTAATGCCTTTTGCAATTGCAGCAGCTCTTTTGAAATGTAGTCTTTACAAGTATGTATTTTCTCATCTGTACTGTAGTTTTTCATCCAGACATTTCACGACTACACCACTGCACTATCACTTCATTTCAGTACATGAAAATATTCAGTGAACCTACAGCAGATACTCAGCACTTACAGAAATATATATATTTTCAGTTTAATACTTTCTATTCTTCTTAAACAAAGACTTACTGGTGTATTTTCTATCTTAATAGTCAGTCCTGTGTTCCTCCATCAACAGCAGCAGCTCATATACAGGGGTTGGACAATGAAACTGAAACACCTGTCATTTTAGTGTGTGAGGTTTCATGGCCTAATTGGACCAGCCTGGTGGCCAATCTTCATTAATTGCACATTGCACCAGTAAGAGCAGAGTGTGAAGGTTCAATTAGCAGGTAAGAGCACAGTTTTACAGTTTTGCTCAAAATATTGCAATGCACACAACAAATTGTTGGTGCACGTCTTGCTGGCGCATCTGTGACCAAGACAGCAAGTCTTTGTGATGTATCAAGAGCCACGGTATCCAGGGTAATGTCAGCATACCACCAAGAAGGACGTTTTCCTCCACCAGCATCACGTAGTGACCTGGCCACTATCCTGCAAGAAGAATGGCTTAAAATCCCTCTGACCACTGTGCAGGACTTGTATATGTCATTCCCAAGACGAACTGACGCTGTATTGGCCGCAAAAGGAGGAGGAGGCCCTACACCATACTAATAAATGATTGTGGTCTAAAACCAGCTGTTTCAGTTTCATTGTCCAACCCCTGTATGTGATATATGTGTAGATAGATGTATGTATGTGTAGATAGATAGATAGATAGATAGATAGATACTTTATTGATCCAGAAGGAAATTTATCAGCCAGTAGCAGTTTCACAATACAGAACAGTAAAACAAAACAAAAAGGGCTATACAGTATGTATTCTTGTTCTGAAGGAAAAGCAGGCTGCAGAAACACCAAGCTACAAAACCACCACAATCACTGAGAGATCTAACAGAATGTAAATAAACTGCTCCTGGGCTTCTATTGTGTAGAAATATCCTCATCTGTATGAACTAAATATGTGGGGTTTAGGTGTTTACAGATACACATCGATGTTGGTCACAGTAGTTCAGTCTGATCTACATCATTACATCCTTGTGGCTCTGATAGACTGTAGATATAGAATGTTTAAATGAGCACAACTAAGGATTATTATTCACATTGATATCAGCTTGTGTTGGAGTCTTAGAGTTGGAGAGTTGAAAAAAACTGAGATTCAAAAACACATCTAATAATAGTTTTTGATTTACATTTATAAATGTCATTTACAAACACAATCTATTGTAAAATATGAAATATGATTACACTCCCATGACAACTATGTCACATCATATTTATTACATATAACATATATTTGACCTCCAACCCTGTTAACACTTGGAAGTAATTGTACTGTGAGGCAGACCTCACTAATGCTCTTTTGATTGAATTGGCTCAAAAACGTGTAGAAAGACCTCCCGGAATAGTAAAGGCTGTTATAGCTGCAAAGGGGTCCAACTCCATATTAATGCCTATGGATTTGGAAAGGGATGTCCAACAAGTTCATGTGGGTGTGATGGTCAGGTGTCCACATACTTATTGCCATAGAGTGTATATGAAAACATAGACATTGTAAAGCTCTATAATGATGACTCTGTATGTTAACTGTTTTCTTATTTATTGTGTTTATATTGTGTGTATAGTTCAATAGTTCATGTTCAAATATGATTAAACAATGAAGGGAGTCACAGCATATCTGTGATTCTAAAAATGAAACTGTGATGATGATGTTGAGTTTATGTAGAGTGAACTTCTGGAATACATACCCTCCACAACTCTTATTGTACACTCTTCTGTTGAGTCTCCATTGGTGACCTGACACAGATAATCTCCTCTATCTGACTCTCTGCGGTCTCTGATCTGTAAGGAGACGTTTCCTCTCTGCAGCTCCTGAGTGAACAGACTCACTCTGCCCTCGTAGCCCCTCCCCTCTGTCACCTGCCTGTTCTTATAGAGACAAACACAGTCCGTCTCCTTAAACCACCTGATCTCCATGTTAACAGCACTGAGTTCAGGAGACAGGTGACAGAAGAGAGTGACCATAGAGCCAGACTGACTCCTTCTTTCATGTGGTCCAATGAGTATAAAGTGCTCTGTGTAGAAACACACACACATTAGTAGCTGTAGGTCGTGTGTCTCCACAGTAAAAATAAACTCTCTGATAGAATATTATTTAATGATGTTCACAGTAAAACCTTTTGTAGCTTCTGGAAGTTTAACTTACTGTTACTTGCAGTCGCCATCTTTATCTCTCTACCTCCTCCTACAGACTCACACTAATACAGTCCTACAGAGAGAGAGAGAGAGAGAGAGAGAGAGAGAGAGAGGCTTTAACGTGATACAAGTACAATTTACCCTAAGAGACCTTTTCAGTGCGATTGATAAGCATGTGGTGTCATTTTTGCTGGCTGTGTGCAAAGTCTCTATTTTGTTTGCTGGTCATCTGAGATGCATAATCTGCAGGTGATCATATTGTAGAAGAAGATTATCATCTGCAGTGTAACAGCAAGTTAGTAGGCATTCTTGCTGAATGAAGCCTGTTGTGGTATAAAGCCTAGTGTGAAAGGCCAGAGCAACTTGGTTGAGGCATTCATCCCACTCACCAGGCTGCTGGAGAAATAACTTCTGGTCAATGAGAGTTCATTTGAAGGGTTCAACCATGCCATCACCCTGAGCATGATGTGGACTTGTTTTTACAGAAATGACGGTAGAGATCAGAATTGAACTGACAGCCTTGAACAGTGTGTAAGGCTTCTGGAATTGAATGTTCCCAAATATAGTTTTCTAAAACACACCTGGCTACTGTTGCACAGTGCTAATTTCGAATGGAATGTATATATCTCATGTAACATAAATGGCCAGTAGCAAATCTGTTGTGAACGGTTCAAGACTTTGCAGGAAGATGACCAGCTACTGGATTTCCATGCCGCAACTCAAGAACACATTCCTTCAAAATATTGGGTATAATTACTTGATACAGCACCTTTCTAGAGGATTGGCTATAGACAGAGTATGTGCCATCTTTCATTAAAAGTAGATGAAAGATCAATGTTGCACTCAGACATCTTGTGTTGTGGACATATAGGGTAAAAACTCATGCAAATAGCCAAAAAGGCAAAACAGCAAAATATGCAAAAAGTAGCTGGAACAAAACTGCAAAAATCTGTGGTGTCTCCAGCAAAAACGCAAAAAGATAGATATAAAAAATAGAATTTTCCCTAAATGATAATGACTGTTACATTGCTATAATGATGATGTTATTAATGTTATACTACTCTATAAAATAAAACAATCATAAGTAGCCAGTACACTACTCCCTGTGAGGAAGAGACAGCAGCCAGTTCATTAACACTACCCACTGTGAAGCAGGGAGCAGCCTTTTGACTAACATTACTCACTGTAAGGGAGAGAGCAACTAGTATAGACAAGAGAGCTATGTCTATATACATGAATGAGCATGTACAAGAAATTAACAAGAGCAGCAAATGTATAATTGCACTATAGAGATAAGAGGTAGTAAAGACTATCAATAAAATATGATATTAATAAAATATTATTCCTAGGAGTCACAGTGACAGGAGTGGATAATCTAGAGAGCAGAAATACAGTGGAAGTGTAGTAACAGCAGCAGGACAGATAAAACTAACATAGGGTTAATGAGTGCATGATACTGATAATATAACCTGGACATGCAGCAGTATGGTATGTATACACAGTTCAGGCAGCAGGAGATCAGTAGTGTCCCTGCAATAAGGAGACTCATTGTAGAGTCCAATTGCAGTTGGAAGATCTCACACGGCGCTTTTTAGCACAGCACAGCTGTATCAGTCTACGGCTCAACGTGCTTCTCTATTTTTCCACCGTAGCATGCAGGGGGTGTGATGCATTGTCCATGATGGCAAGCAGCTTGTTGAGTTTTGTCCGTTTTTCTGCCACAGCCTCCAGACTGCCCAGTTTGACGCCTACAACAGAACCAGCCTTCTTGATCAGTTTGTCCAGTTTGTTTATTGCATGTTTGTTGATGCTGTAACCCCAGCTCACAACAGCGTAGAATATAGCACTAGCAACAACAGACTGGTAGAATGTCCAAAGGAGTCTAGTGCACACTCCAAAGGACCTCAGCTTCCTAAGAAAGTACAGACAACTCTGTCCTTTCTTTAACACTGCACAGGTGTTAGAACTCCAGTCCAGTTTGTAGTCCAAGTGTACGCCCAAGTACTTGTAAGAACCAACCATCTCCACCTCCACTCCATCAATGGTGACTGCTGACGGAGAAGGCCTGACGGAGAAGGCCCATCTGCAGAAGCGGAAAACGGCCGACGCAAAAACAGGAGGATTTCACTTGAGAGGTTGAAGCTCTCTAATCGTACCTTGAAGTTTTCTATCAGTCTTCCCAAGAATTCTCGCATCACAGCATCCTCTTGCATTTTGTTTTTCTCACAGTGTTGCTGCAGCTAGGAAAGTGTAGTTTTCTTCCTTGTATATCTCGTTCAAACAAGTCCAGCTTTAAACGGAAAGCTTCAACTGCTTCATACAGGTCTGCAATGGTTTGGTTCTTTCCTTGCAGTTGCAAATTAAGCTGATTAAGCAATTTCTTTTCTGTCATTCAGGAATTTCAGAAAAGAGTGAGCCTTTTCATTTTGCAAGTTGCCAAGAAAAGTTCATCATGTAATTCCCACACTCTCTCCAATACTCTGCCCTTGCTAAGCCAGTGCAGATCAGATCATGATGTGCAGCAGACAATTCCTCCAGCAGAGCCCTGAAAAGGCAATGCTGTAAACTGGAACTCTCCCTAATGAAGTTTATGAGCTTCATCACTGTATCCATGGTGTCTTTCATTTTCCCACACAGTTTTGCACCCAGCACTGATTTGTGAATGATGCAGTGAAATGCCGTTAGAGCGGGGATAACAGTTGCTAGCCTGCTTACCAGACCCTTGTGTTGTCCAACCATGGACAACAGATGTAGCTTTGCTCATGTCCAAACCATTTTTTTCAAAGAACTGAGTTAGTTAAAATGGCTTCACCCGTTGTGCGCCTGGGTAGAGGCAACAAACAAAGCAGCTCTTCTCGAAAAGCTTTCTCATCAAAAAATTGCACGAAGACTGACAGCNTATGGATGGAAGTAACCGAATGATTGTAGGCAGCAATCAAACCTGCAATCGTTTGTCTTCGACTCTCTGATTTTACTGGAAAATTGTCATTGAAATGGCTGTGGCGTGTTTCGAAGTGCTGCTATAAATTAGCCAACTTTATAGACGGCTACAGTTTGAGAGCATAGCAAGCAAGTTGGCTTAGCATTGGCACAATCTGGTAAAATAAAACAAAATTCGTCTGTCCAGACGGAACTGAACTGTCTATTTTCGTCATCAATTTTTTCGTTTTTTAGCACTAGCCATGTTTTTGTGCAAGCAGGACTTACATATTCTGTGTTCCACAGAGGTAGCTAGCTCATCAGCCGTTAGCTATACTGCTCTGCTCTCGTATTTTAGTAGCTAGTATGGCAAATGCGCATGCATAGGTGTTTGGCAGCAGTCCAATAGTTTGACCCTTATATAGGCCGCCTACTGGGGAACACTGCTGTAAGGTATTGAATGCACTGGAGAAATCAAAGAACATAATCCTCATGGTGCTGCCTGATATATCTAGGTGGGTATACGCTTTGTCTAGCAGGTAGATAACTGCATCATGCACTCCAATGCCATCCTGACATGCAAACTGCAGGGGGTCCGACCAGTGATTTCAGATGGCCGAGCATCAGTCTTTCCAGTGTCTTCATCAGGTGGGAGGTCAGGGCGATAGGACGGTAGTCATTTAATGCCACCGGTTGCTTCTTCTTGGGGACAGGAACCACTCAAATACTGGTTCCACCTGACTGGGACTTTTCCTTGGCTGCAGTCCAGGTTGAAGATGTGCTGAATGATTCCACACAGCTGCTCAGCGCACAGTTTTAAAACCTGAATACCATCAGCCCCTGAGGCTTTACTCTGTTTGAGTTTCTTAAGCTCCTTCTTCACCTGGTCAGCAGTGAAGGTCGGTG
>JAVGWN010001332.1:0-12548 GCA_034552555.1 Semaprochilodus insignis | reverse complement strand
GGATGGTTACATTGCTTCCCTCCAGCTCCTGCAGTCTGATCGCCTCTGCTCCATCTACATACAGCAGACGTGGAACAACACAAGTAGATAATATTAGTCCAGTTTCACGCACATACAGAAGATACTCCATATCAGTTCATTTCTGAAGTCACTGTCACAGATGGTTCAAAAAGTGGACTGCGTCGGGTCTTTTCTGCAACACTAAGATTTCATTTGATCCAAATCTAACACAGATATACCTACTTGCACCAAATAAATACCAAGTTCTCGTGTTTTAATGCGCATGTCTGAGGGCTGCTGACTGCTGCAGCTGTAAGTACTATAATGGTCAAACCACAAACACACAGTGCTCTGTGCACAAGTCAAAGGCCATCCTTCACTTATTTAATTTCCAGTCCAAATTAACATGGTTTTCTCATTATATGTCAGTGTTCCATCAACATGATTTCAGAGCTGTTATTTTAAGGTGCAGTTATTACAAAATGTTGCTTTAATGGGTGAAACTATTTAATTATCGCAAATATTTAGATGAAAACTATTTAAGCATTTTTCTTTTTAATTAGTTCAGTCTATCTGTTCATATTAGCACGGTCATGCTTATCACACAGATTTCACCAAAAGACAACAGCTGTCTTGAAATATGTTTATGTGGGTTGTGACATCAGACTGCAGCATGTTTTTGCATCTTTCTATTTCTCTCTCTGACTCTCTGTCTGTCTCTCCCTTTTGAAGATGCTTACTTGTGTTCACCACTTCCTGACCACATCCCTTACAGTTCAGGTAGCTACACGCCGAACTCTGAAAGCGTGAGAATGGGAACAGTGAAGAAGCTCTGAACCTGAATGAACTACAGTTTGTAGTTTCAAATCATTTAGTTATTATTATTTGGTGGATGTCTTCCCCCTGGCGTTTTACTTGTTGTTCCAGATTTTCAATGGATTTAAATTTAGCCAGTCCAGATATGTGAATGCTCCTGAATGTTCATCATGTCAATGAGTCACATTTGAAGCCCTGTGAACGTGGGAATTGTCATCTTGGAATACAGGGGTAGGAATGTTATGTTCCTTGGTGAGATGATGAGGCAAAAAAAAGGCAAAAGTTGCTCAATATTGTTTTTTTGTTACATGTCCAAAAGGCCCGGTGTCACTCCACCTCTACCTCTACCGCAAAATCTGCAGGAACTGTGTGAGAATATTCAAGCTGCATGGGATGGATTATCACAGGACACCATTAGGAGATGTCTGGCATGTTGCGTCGGAGGTAGCCCCACACCATACTGAGAGACACTACTTCTGTATGTGTAGCTCAATAAATATTGGCCATATCAGTCTAAATTTATCATCATTTATTGTTCCTGGTAACCTTTATCTTCTTTCCAAATAGTATTGCAATCCAACACTTCCTTCTGGCTGGTGTTTTTAATGATAAGTGTGTATTCTGGATTTATTGTCTGCTATTTCCATAATAAAAGATCAATCTGGTAGACATCTTCTTTTAAGACCCTTCTCATCAACAGTTTTTAAATAGAGACTCTTCTAAAAACACTTTACTGATAACACATTACATAGCTAGTCATCATGTATGTTCTAACTGCTAAAAGCTCTGCATTGCAATGTCCTTGTAATCTGATTACTGTATTTTTACTGTAACTGTAACACAATACAGTTAACTTTTTATGTATCCTGATTACACAGTGCTGTTACATGTATTCCACTGTACACATAAGTGTCTTGGCCTAGATACAGAAACCCACAAAGCTGCATTAAGATACTGCACTGACTGAGCATGCAGAACCATTGATATTTGAGTCAAACTCAAATATCTTACAGTGACTGACGCTCATCATCGCTTATCATAAGGATCCTGTTAATTGACTACAGCTTGGCATTCAACACTATTATCCCATCCATGCTGACTGAAAGAAGAACAAAGTTAACAGACTGCAGTGGAAACTCTTTCACACCTGTCTAAACAAAAATAGTCAACCACTCTGTCATGAGACAAACACTTCCCATGCTGTGTAGTATATTCCTCATTATCAAACCCCACCCTGTTTATAGACCTGGTGACCTGGTCTATGTAGTTCTCCATACAAACATTTACTTTTATAAATCTCTTCACAACTATGTGAACATACTTACTGCACACATAAATACATACATTGCCCAGATGAAGACATACCTTGCTGATTCATGGTACTTTTTGTTCTGCTGTCACCCATTGCTCTGTTGGTAGCCAAGGTTGTCATTATTAATATTGCTGGCCACAGGAACTGCTGTAGTCGAGTCATTCTTCTTCAATCAAGCATGCAGAAACTCTTCTAGATGTTAAAAAAGCTCCAGTACTTCAGCTCCAGTATCTCGTCAGTGTCAGTGGGAGTGTGTCTGCCCTCCATCACATTTTACCTGACCACTTCCCTTTGTTTGGGTGGCATTTCGCTGTGCACGTGCATCTCTACGTAAAAGATTTATTTCATTTGCATGGGCTTCTTTAAGATGGGCTTCTTTTGTTTTGTTTCATCTGTTCTTTTTATTTGTTATTTGTCATTAAGGCTGGAAAGTATGCTAAGTTATATGATAAATATCCAGACAGCACATGCTCTGTTGCAGTTTAAGAGACACAGCTCTCTCAGTCAGTCTCTCTCTCTTACTCTCTCTCTCTGCCTGCACCTCCCCCACCTCTCTCTTGTGCGGTAAAAGACCCTAAAATACATAAAATACACTCATCATCAAAAAAAAATAGTTGCACCCAGAAGGAAGTGTTGGATTGCATTTGGAAGGAAGATAAAGGTTACCAGGAACGAATGAAAAATTTAGACTGATATGGGCAATATTTCTAGTTGTAGAGGTTGTAGAGGTTCCCAATGGTGTCCTGTGATAATCCACTCCCATGCATTTTGAATATTCTCACACACTTCACACACAGTTACTGCAGATTTTGGGGTAGGGGTGGAGATGGAGTGATACCAGGCCTTCTGAACAAACCTTCATTTCTTTGGCGATGTTGATGTGGTGTTAAGAACAGCTGTTGTAACGGTCTGTGTGCATGTGGTCGTGCCTCATGCAGCTTGCATATCGACCAAACAGACCTACAGAAGGTGCAATCCTCTGCCATCCATATAGCTCTAGAACACCTGGGGGGCAAAGACAGCTATGTAACAATCCTGTTAACCGACTACAGCTTGGCATTCAATGCTCCCATCGCTTCAATTATCCCATCCATGCTGACCGAAAAGAACAGAGTGAACAGACTCCAGTGGAAACTTTTTCTCACGCTGTGTTAACACCACCAGTCAACCACTCGGTCGTGAGACAACCACTTCCCATGTAACTGGCAGTCATGTCTTTCAATTTTGATTTTCACTCTCTCACTCTCTCTCTCTCTCTCTCTCTCTCTCTCTCTCTCTCTCTCTCTCTATTTCTCTAAAAAAAGGATTCTTTTAATTCTGGTTTTCATGCTATAAACTCTCATCACTTGAGTGAGAGAACAGTGAAGAGCACAGAACTAGAGAACTGCATGGCACTGATTTATTCTCCCACACCCACCTGCAACATAGACATTTCAGTCTGCTCTTGCCCACACACAGTAAATTGACATCTGATATTTAAAATACTTTATTCACAAATAAATTATTGTCTTCTGATTTTTTTGCATGAAAATGACTGCCATATGCCAGATTGCATATTACTGAGGCTGAGGCTGACCGTCTAAAGATATGTTTAAACTTGAGTGATTGTAAGAAATGTGAGTGTACATAATAATACAGTTCATGTGTTGGTTGTTTCGCAAATATTCATAGCATAGCAGGTACATAACACAATAGCAGGCAGCTCTATACCCAGCACAGCAGGTAGCAGAGCTGGTAGACCTATACCTAGAATAGCAGGTAGCATAGCAGGTTGGCTGTGGATCAGTAGGGCTGCTCATGTAGCTTAGCAGGTAGCATAGCAGGCAGGCCCATACCCAGCACAGTAGGTAGCATAGCAGTCATGCCTATACCTTGCCCAATAGGGAGCATAGCAGGAAGGTTTATATATGGCTTAGTAGGTAGCATAGCAAGTAGGCCTATTCATCGCACAGCAGGCAGGCCTATACGTCGCACAGTGGACAGCATAGCATGTAGGTCATTACTTAGCAAAGCAGGTAGCATAGCATGCAGACCTGCACCCAGCACAGTAGGTTGCATAGCAGGGAGGCCTATTCCTAGCACAATAGGTATAAAGGAGGCAGGCAGCAGGCCTATACCTAGCACAGTGGGTGGCATAGCAGGCAGGCCTATACCTAGCTGAATAGGTAGCATAGCAGGAAGGTTTATATTAAGCTTAGCAGGTAGCACAGCAGGTACGTCTATACAAGTTTCAGTTTCAGGTTTATTTGTCATTTGGACAACATGTCATACAATACATTTATGCATTGAAATGCTTGTGGTGAGGCTCAGGTTAAAGCTCTACAGCAGGGCAGCATGTACATACTAACTTTAAAATAAAGAGATTAAAATAAAGAGATATTAAGAGATATATTAAATAAATGCAAAATATACACAAAATACAGAATGTATCCATGCTGACTGAAAAGAACAAGGTGAACAGACTCCAGTGGAAACTCTTTCTCACGCTGTGTTAACAAAAACAGTCAACCACTCTGTCGTGAGACCACCACTTCCCATGTGACTGGCAGTCATGTCTTTCAGTTTTGATTTTCTCTCTCTCTCTCTCTCTCTCTCTCTCTCATCTCTCTCTCTCTCTATTTCTCTAAAAGAAAGGATTCTTTTAATTCTAGTTTTCATGCAATAAATGATTGTATTGAAATGATTGTGGTGAGGCTCAGGTTAATACTCTACAGCAGGACAGACTAACTAAACACATTAAAATAAAGAGATATTAAAAGAAATATATTAAATAAATACAAAATATACATAAAATACAGAATGTACAGAGACAGGAGGGTTCTGTGTAGAAATTCTCTGATATGTACATAATATTAGCCAAGGATACTCTGAGAGAGAGCGGAGACATACACATACATATGTTCTTTAAAGGGACTCAGTAATATCACCCGTAGCAGTGATATATTAATAATAATAATAATAATAATAATAAAGTGTCAGAGTGCAGTGGAATTGGTGAAAGGCTCACAGCTTGTTCAGGAACCTGATAGCCTATGGGTAAAAACTGTTCATTAGCTGGTTTGTTCTGGCCCAGATGCTGCGGTACCTCCTGCCTGAGAGGGGAACAGGCTGTGTGCTGGGTCGCTGGGTCAGTCCAACCAGATCTTTTGGATTTTCCTCAAGCAGCAGGACTGGTAAATGTCCTGTACGTCTGTTGCCTATGAGTTTGATGCCTATGATGGATTCTGCCGTCCTCACCACTCTCTTCAGGGCCTTGCGGTCGTAGGCAGTGCAGCTGCCATACCAGACAGTGATGCAGGCTGTGAGGATGCTCTCTATGGTGCATCTGAAGAAATTGGTGAGATTGTCAGGAGGCAGACCAAACTTCCTGATCCTTCGCAGGAAAAAGATGTACTGACGGGCAGATCATGGAACAAGCATGGAACAGATGTGGGGTTTTGACCAGACGCTCAAAGCACTTCATAGCTGTTGATGTCAGTGCAACAGGGCGGTAGTCATTCAGGCAGGTGATGGCCGGTTTCTTGGGAACTGGAACAACGGTGGTTCTTTTGAAGCATGTGGGAATCACTGACAGTCTTAGGGAGAGATTAAAGATGTCAGTGAAAACCTCAGCCGGCTGGATGACACATGCTCTGAGCACCTGACTGTGGACGCCGTCAGGACCAGGTGCTTTGCGTGGGTCAAAAAATAGTTGCACCCAGAAGGTAGTGTCGGATTGCAATGCTATTTGCCATTCTCTGAAATAGTGATGTTCCCTCCCCGTTGACCTGGCACCTCCGCAGTAGCTCTATGGCCTGTGATAGTTTACCTTTTGCCAGGTTTAACCAGCCTCACCCAGGTATATGAATTTGGTAGGTGGTACACCTGATTCCAGGTCCATTATTTGCTGTATCCCAGAAGACGCAAAATACATTTTCATTCTGGATAAGGTTACACAAGGTTACTTTAGATGTACACACATTGCATGGTCTTTTGTAAAGCCACAGCAAATGTGTACAGGTCTCTATTACTGTACTGTCTATCACACAGCGTTGTACTGTTTGCTGTAAAGATGCATCTATGCATTAAACCACCTTTGTGACCAGTAGGTTGCCCTTTTGATCCCATGAACCGACAGGACATGACTGATCAGCTCTTGAGCAATGCTCCTAACCCCAGACTGCTCAACGCAAGTGTACTTGCTGACCCCTAGTGTGTGTGGGTGTTTCACGCCACGGATAGGTTAAATGCAGAGGTCAAATTCCTCTGTGTATATATAGTGCCACTACACTGTAAAACATTACACTTTACTTCAAAAGTTACTGTAATTAGTAATTTAATTAATTAATGAATTACTTTGTACTGCATTAAGCCCAGTACTGTGGCTTTCACTTCTTGTTGAGAGTAGTCCAACATCCTAAATATCTAGTCAACAGCGGTGAATATGGGATGATTCAGACATATTTTGGTGTCACTTACTTGCAGAGAATGATCCTCAACCACCAAAATAACATGTCAGTGGTGGTCCTATGCTGACCATCACACATTATTCAGTTAAAATATATATCTGCTTGCACAAGCAGAGTTGTAGACAGCTTTCAGAGTTAAGTGAACTGAACACTGATGTACATGTTCATGCATTTAGGAGGTTTTTTTTCTTTCTTTTAAACACACATGCATTCCTTGTTTTTCTCCAGTCCTGGAGATGTGCCACATGAGAAGGTATGTTAGCAATTGCCAAATGTAAAAATTTACATATTGTGGAGGTGGATAGTCACACCAGCACATGCTGAGTGCTTCACCGTTTACAGTGAACAGCCGGGGCTTGTTTGGGGAGGAGCACCAACAGAGAGCCATGGCCCAAATTTTTTTGTCTTCTTCTCCCTCTTGCCTGTTCTTGGCTTCAGATAGCCAGAGTGACACTGCAGAGCTGCCAACATTAACTGCCAACATACAACACCAGAGCTGCCATCATTGTGTTCTGGAGGACCTGCCAGAGCTGCCATCCATGACTGTGTCAGTTGGGTTTCCAAAGGATGTCAATGAGCAGCCGACTGTGACCATAACCCTGCCTGCTGTTGTAGATGGCATCAGCAAATTGCCTTCAATGCCACCTGTTGCCCTGGAGGGCACCAGCAAGCAAATTCCTACACTACCAGATGGTGATGTATATACACTGTTACTGGTTTAAGTACTTTCTCTATATGTAGTTAACAAATGTAAATAAATACCATCTCATTTACTTGATAGATGTTTGTTTGGTCAGTCGTGCCTTGTTGAGTAAATAACACATCTTTCCCACTGGCTCCTGGTACCTCATTTACATAATGGGCATGCTTTGCTGTTTTCACGTACCGTCTCTGTTCTATCCTCTATTTGGTCTATGGTTGTGTTGATAGGTTTTGACTTTTGTCTGTTATTAATGGTTGTAAGAGTGCTGCTTGACGTTCTGGAGGACTCTGCAATGCCGCCTGGTGTTCTGACAGATGTCCCAGAGCTGCTACAAGCATCAACAGTTCTGCTAGGTGCTCAGGAGAGCATGCCTGAGCTGCTGGACGCTCTGAAGAGAATGATGGAACTCCCATTACTCCCATGAAGACGTCAGTGAACAGCAGCGTGCATCCTGGTGGACATTCATGAAATGCACCCTGCAGAATGCCACTGAACTTAATGACCACCAGAATGGCCAACTTTAAACACTGGTAAATCAAGTTTGATGGACCTTAATGAGTTGAGTTTGTAATATTAGTAATGTTTCTCTTCATGATGACGTTGTGGAGCCTGTGTCAAAAAAATAACTAATTTTATTTTAAACCGCCTGGAATCAGTGACTGGTTCATGTTCAAAAACACACATGATCAGTGATGTCTGGAGCTTCATTGGAAACCACTTCAAAAGAAAAACTTTTGCGTGCTTTAATGGTTTCAAGGCAACACCTAACACATATATCTTCACTTAAAGTTCCTCGAAAAAGATTATATGAGTTTGTCAGGAGATTTAATATGAAGACCAGCTATAAATATCATCCCTGTGGTAAGTCAGTGTCAGATTTACAATATTAATTACCTGCTCATTCTTTAAAAATGAGTGACATACTTTAAAATCACTAGAAGACAAAGTTTAGGACTTTTTGCAGCATCCACCAAGTAGACGTATTGCTGCAATTCCTGCATTTAACCACCAGGTGTCATTACAGTGCACTGGTTTAAAATCCCTTAATTAACGAACCCCTTTTTCTATACTATGTTCATTCCATCAGAAAGCTCTGTTTTCCTGTCACTATGAAATATAATGGCATATTAAGTATAGCCAATTCTAGTAGATTAGGCTGAATTACCCAAATTGCATTATTTCATTGGGTTGAAATGTATTATTTCTTCAAAGTCAAGTGAACAGCCCCCTTGTGGATACATATTGAATAACAAGTTCAGTGCAAGTAACCGAAATAACAGGCTGGTGGACAGATCTGAGATCCCCCTCTGTCTACGGCATAACTACAGACTATAAGGTGAAATATGGGTAACCATACAGTCAATCTGCCGGTAGATGGTTGATGATGTATTTTGTGTCATACATATGTGATGAATTTCAGCATGAAAAGCTTACTCAAACAAAGCCTGACACATTTAAGGAACCATCTTATCATGAACAGCTGGGTGTGATTGAGTTTGGACAAGCAGTTCCAGCTGTCAGCTGAACCAAAACTTGCAGTACAAATGGACTCATCACACACTGATGGTACAGCACCTGAAACCACAGGTCACCCATTTCTCTAACCAGCTTAAGTTCCAGTCTTCATCTCACCTATCGGTGATCCTTTGGTAAATCCATGGCTGTACTCAGTCTCACTCAGAACCAGCCAATCAACATGGAAACAGACTCACATGCAGAGGTCAGTTCTGACCCCCTAGAGTCACAGATGTGAGTCACAGTAATGCTTGCCTATGACAGAGATTTGAGTAAAGTGTTCCAGGAGAACTTGAGGAAAGAATGATTGAATGTCTGTGGACCAGATCACTACATGTGGCCGAGGTGGAGTCTTTTGGTGAGAAAGCTTATTCTGGGGTCTTGTGGCAGACTTCCAATCTTCACGATAAAAACCAATAAAATAAAGTATGCTTCGCGTGAGCTTTAGTGGCTTTTTGGGAAAGTTGCCTTGTGTCTTAGAGGTTGTCGGTTCAAATCTGGCCTCTGTGATGCCAGGTGGAGATTGAGAGAGGCAACGAGGAGGAGAGAGACGGAAGTGTGAGAAAACAGCAGCGGTCGTCCTTCCAGAACTTCCCTCATTTTGAGAGACTTCTGGAAGAAAGGCTGCTGCTGTTTTCTTCCACTTCAGTCTCTCCGAGTCCACTGAGTCAAGTTTGTTAGTTTGTACTTAAAAATAATATACAAATAACTAATGTAATATTTAATATGTAACAGGTATATAAAACATATAAAAATTCCATACACTATGTATCTACTCTCTACTGTCTTGTGTAATTTACAATTTGACTCAATATTTTACTGTCCTGCTACGGACATTACATGTGTAGCATGGTAGGTTGTGCCATTCTGGGCTGTAGGGTGGTTGGGAGACTGCTTCCCAGCCACTTCAGCTGCTGTCTGTTAAATAAAAGGGCTTTTGTCTAAGATGTGTTTCCTGCATCTTCTTCTTCACACTGATGGTACAGTTTGTGTTGGATGTGGGATTGCCCCCTGGTGGATTGGAAAGGAATAGGGACATGGCAGAGAGGATCCCAGCTAAGGACTCCAGAGAGGAGAAGCAAGGACTGCTTGACAAGGCTCATCAGCAGTGCACGGCTGGAGTAGGGCAAAAGGATGCCTGGACAGCAGCCAGTGAGGATGGCCTACTGGTGGAGCAGTGCAGGAGTTTGGCTTTAAGTGGGGTTTAGTGGCTCTGACAGACACATACAGCACTCTTGGTAGCGTCTACAGTGTGGTTGGAGAAAGTGGAGAGCAATCTGGGCAGCCCTAGGGACTTTGCTCTGACTTTGTGAGGTCACAGGGATGGCTCTTTTGAAAACAAGGTAGTGTAGCGTCTCACTACTGGCTCCCATGACCGTAGAAGCGTGAGGGCTCATTGACAGTGCTAGACGTAAGAGAGACTTAAACCTTGTAAATAGTTGTGACCGTGTGGATATTATGTGAGCAGCAGGGATGGTTGTGTCATGCTGTGCTGAGCTGTAGGGTAGTTGGGTAGTGTTGGTGTCTGCCATGTATGACAGATGAATGGTTGTTGTTGACTTGCTTGCTTCCCAGCCATTTCAGCCACCGCTGCCATGTTCAAAGTGCTGCTTCTCCTGAAGCTACAGTATTTTAAATTAAATATCTTTAAAATATTTTAAAATTGATATTCATATATTGGATCAAAAAGCTGTATACAAGCACACCATTCCCAATCAGACTGAACATTTTGGAGTTGGAAAGGTGTTAATATCTCAAAATCTGTGGGACTAGATATCAAACAAAAATCTCTCGACCAAGGAGAAAAAGAAAAAGAATATAAATCAAATAACAATATAGCTAACTTTGGTTGCTAGGTGGTTGCTATGGTATCTAAGGTGGTTGCTATGGTATCCCAGGTACCTGCTAGGGTGTTAGGCAGTTGCTATATTATCACAGGTGGTTGCTAAGGTATTATTATTTTAAATGTTATATCACTCATATTCTTATTAATAATGCTTATAGGTTAAAGTAATTTGAGTCTTTGGCGCCCTCTTGTGGTCTTTATTTGAATCACTGTTTTGCACTAAAGTGCTGCTAAACACATAATGTACCACAATATAAAATGGTAAATCGTTTTCTCTGCCCTCTAGTGGTCTTTATTTAACTGATGTATTAAAATCACATTGCAGTACAGTACCTTATGTACCAGTATTTAAAATGGTAATGTGTACACTGCGCCCTCTGGTGGTGTTTATTTGAACTGCTGTATTACAATAACAGTGCAGTCCTGTACATAATGTACCAGTTTATAAAGTTACTGTGCGCCCTCTAGTGGTCTTTATTTGAACTCCTGTATTACAATAACATTGCAGTAACTGTACATAATATGCCAGTATATAAAATGGTAATGTGTACACTGCGCCCTCTGGTGGTGTTTATTTTAAGTGCTTCATTACAATTACAGTGAAGTTCTGTAGATAATGTACCAGTATATAAAGTGTACATTGCGCCCTCTAGTGGTCTTTTTTTAAGTAGAAAAGTGCATTTCTTGAAGAAAATGCAGCGTGAATGTGTATGTAAGGTGTTGGTAGGTGGTTGCTATTGTATACGGTTTAGTTGCTAAGTTGTTGCTGGACATTTATTGTGGTTTACAGTGTGTACTGAGCAGTTTTTAGATGGTTGCCAAGAGGTCGCTAGATGTGCTAGGTGATATCTCTGGTATGCCAGGTGGTCACAATGGTGTTGCTAGGGGGTTGCTATGGTATCCCTGGTGGTTGATAGGGTGTTGCTAGGCAGTTGCTACGGTATCCCAGGTGGTTGCTATAGTGTTGCTAGGTGGTTGCGGTAGTATTCAAGGTGGTTGCTAAGCTAAAATGAGGCGGTTGCTATGGCATCCCAGGTGGTTGTTAAGGTGTTGCTAGGCTGTTACTATGGTATGTCAGTTGGTTGCAAAGTGATTGCAATCATATCTACAGTATATGGTTACTAAAGTATTGCTAAGCTGTAGCTATGGTATCCCAGGTTGTTGCTAAAGAGTTGGTGGGTGGTCCCAGATAGATTCTAAGGTGTTGCTAGGCGGTTGCTATGGTATCCTAGGTGGTTGCTATGTTATTGCTAGGCATTTGCTATGGTGTCCCAGGTGGTTGCTAAGATGTTGCTATGCAGTTGCTGTAGTGTCAGAGGTGCTTGCTAAGGTGTTGCTAGGCGGTTGCTATGGTATCCCAGTTGGTTGCTAAGGTATTGATAAATGGTTGCTATGGCATCCCAGGTGGTTGCTATGGTGTTGCTAGGCAGTTCCTATGGTATCCCAGGTGGTTGCTATGGTGTTGCCAGGCAGTTCCTATGGTATCCCAAGTGGTTGCTAAGATATTATTATTTTTAATATTATCACTCGGATTGCCCTTACTACTGCATATAGGTTAATGTAACTTCTATGCAGGAGTCTTTGGCCCCCTCTTGTGGTATTTATTTGAATTACTGTTGTACATTATAGTGCTGCTAAATACAAAATGTACCAGTATATAAAGTGTACCATGCGCCCTCTAGTGGTATTTATTTGAACTATTCTATTACAATAACAGTGCTGTACATAATGTACCAATATATAAAATGGTAAAGTGTACACTGCGCCCTCTGGTGGTGCTTATTTGAACAGCTGTGTTACAATAACATTGCAATATTGTACAAAATGTACCAGTATATAAAGTGTTCGTTGCGCCCTCTAGTGGTCTTTATTCAAACTAGAAAAGTGCATTGCTTGGAGAAAATGCAG
>JAVGWN010001331.1:0-12549 GCA_034552555.1 Semaprochilodus insignis | reverse complement strand
TCCCTACTTCACATTCTGTATCAGTGTTCTCTTTGGCCTCATAGATGTAAATGTGCATTAGTGTAGTACCATTTCCAACCATACTTGAAACTAAACTGGACTGGTCCAGCTGATACAGAGGCTGTCAAACAAGATGTTGTCATGAATATGCTATGGTCCACGCCCACACAATGAAATGAAGAAAGTTGGAGATAAAAAAATGTAGAACAAATGATTCATTTTAAAGCCATAATAAGTTTTTGGAAGCTGTTTGTAATGTAAATAATTGTTTTCTAAAATGACAGATATTTAAAACCAGTTGTGCTGGGTCTTTAAGCGTTAGCTTGTACATTCAGTGAAGGGTGTCCAAAGGTGTAAATCAATCCTCAAAAGTGAAGTGTCCGATAAACATGATTTCAGTAGCATCTTTCAGTCGTATTCAATAAAAACTCTTGTATATTAATGATTTGCAGGAACCCTTAACACTGACGCGGCTGGAAAACAGCATCAAAGCAGAAAAACCTAAGCCTATCCGGCGGAAGACTGTTGCAGATGGCTTCATTGCCCCGCTACTGGACAGCAAGAGCACACAATACCCGCCAAAAGGTAAATGACAAATAGTTAGACATCTCCAGACATGTAGGGCTGTGATGATCACATTGATTTTTTCGTTAGAGCAAAACCCTTCAGGAAAGACATCGATTTGCTCTTTAAAACTCCTATCAGGAATCAGTGCAGCTGACTGGCTGTTTCTAGTACTGTTACAACAAGGTTGTCAAATAACGGCAGCGCATGACATGACTGTTTACCATGCTAATAAATAAACTCTGTGAAAAAGGGGAACCATGACACATTTTCACCATCTTCTATATGTAATTAAACGCATTTGATGATGTTTGTCTTGGTTTTAACAGCTTCAGAAACAAACAACGGGATGGAGAAGAAGCACACTCGTAATTTCTCCCTGGATGTCCATCCATATATGGCAAACATTCAGAAGCCTAAAACAGAAATGACCAATCCAGAGCCACCAGCCGCTGAGAACTCTCTGGACACTGTGTACATCGAAGGCACACACTCTGTAGTCCATGTCTCCTCTGCTCTCACTGGTAATCATGTACTTTCTTATGGGCATTTATTTTTAGGGGAACTAACTGCACCTTTTTGAAGAGCACTGAGTTCACATAAACGTTCACAAAGATTACAACGCTTATCTATCTCATTAATTCTGTCAGTAGTGAATCTCCACAGAGTGTTTATGTAGTGTTTATGGCTAGCCTTCTGCAAAATAATATTGCATGTATGTTACTGTTTATATAATAACTAACCAAAATAACTGTCCCTACTCCATCCCGTTAGAAAAGAATGATGCTCCTCCTCAGTCCACCACCACTACCTTTTCCACAGTGACCCTCACTACCACTTCTTATATGAATGGAGTGACAGCCAGCTTGCCTGACCCCGACTCCCCCAAGACCAAGGAGCCTCTCAAACCGAACCCAGAGCCTGAGAGCCAGCCTGTGTCTTTCAGCCACAACCCCTCACACCCACTTCTCAGCCTTCACCACACCCTGTACGAGGAAGAGGAAGAGGAGCAAGGCCACAGAGACAAACTGGTGGAGAGACCTGCTGAACTCATTGCTGCCGGAGAGTGCTGAAGTACCTATGATTACTCACCTCAGAGTTTGCACATATTTCACTTCTTTAGTCTCTTGACCTCAGCACCAAGTCCTTAGGAGGGTAAACTGTGTGAGAGCAATGCACTGACCACCTCATCTGATAGCACCACCCTTCGTGACGCAGCTCACACCACCCTATCACCTACTGTGCTTTAGGTGGAACCAGTAAGGTCAGAGATTTGCACTGTCCACCAGAGAGCTTCTGGACTCTATGAGAAATGTATGGCCTCCACATACAGGTATCTCCAAATGCTCCTTTGCAGCCACAGAATAATTATAATGAAACATATCAGTGAAGAACAAGAGGTCATTTTTCATGACAAAGTGAAAACCTTGGTGCTCACTTGAACGGAATGTTTTCCTGTGACATTCCAGAGTTTTTGTCGGAGGGGAGGGGTATCAAATATAAGATATATACAAAATGACAACTTTGTCAAGTTTTATAAACCTCACAATACACGTCAAACATCAACCACTCACAGATTCACAAGGATTCACCTTATTTGAACATCTGTCCTTCCTTTTACTGGCGACGTTTTGTGGATTTCAACAGGTATCCAACGCAATATATTTATTCTTCAATTATGCAAATATGGTTCTTGCAATAATATGCTGTACATACAGAACAAAGAAACACATCAGCTCCCCATAAACATCACACGATTCTACAACCCAAGGAAGACATTGTTTGTCCACCATTGTTGTGAGCTTTTTGTGCATTTTATCCATCTCCCATTTGTGCGTTCACTTACTAGGTGTGATCCTTCCAGCAGGAATCCACATCAGGAATATCCTCAGTATGATCTAACTATGATGAATTCACTATGATGAATTCAGGAAAATGGGCACTATATTTATATCTTATGGAACACTTATGAGGGTATTTGGTAAATACAGAAACTGCATATGATTTAATGGAGCAAGTGGAATTCCTGCTTCTGACACGAACACTTGGAGCCACACATGAAAACTGCCACCTCTCCAGCACAAGCGCCAGATGACTTTTTAATGGTGGTTCAAACACCCACAACTCTCATCACAGTAAGCTCATGGATATGTGTTACACCACCTTGAGCATTTGAAATTCATTGATGCACCTTGTCCCGACACATACCACGTATCCTGCCAAAGACAGTAACTGTCTGATTGTGAAAAAACACCAAATATTCACTAGTGATCATAAGGCATGGCATAATAAAGCACACCTGTAGTGTCATTCCAAGTGTCCGTTACTAGAAATCCAACTGTCTATTCCTTATAACCAGTGTGTTCAGATGGTAAGAGGTCAAAGAGAAGTTGTGTATGTATCCAGTAGGGCTGTCAAACTATAAAATGATGAATCATTTTTAATAAAATTGTCTCATTTGCTAAAATGTAACCCTACAGCAAGATATTTCCCTTTAAAAAGCAGTGAGTTATTACAGGTAATGAATACATAATGAACAGATTCTGCTGAAGCTCTTTATTTAATTCTTTTATTGACATTTATTTGGAAATCTCTTTTAATCTCTCTCAAAGGCAAATAAGACAAATGCAGTCAATTGTGGTCAATTATACAAACTAATGTGAATTAAAAATAATCACAGTTAATTATTTTATTCGTTTGGCAGACCTGTTTTCGCTGGAAATAATTGAGGTTTTATTAAGAGAGCCATCAATGGAAGCTGTATTTGAACAAAAGCACTGCAGTAAAACTGGGGACGCTTCAGGTTGGAACTACAGATGGTTAGAAGGGTCAAAGCAGGAAAATGCATTCATGGCAAACTGCTGACTGAGACACTCCTGGTATTATTATAACATCAGTTCTATGTGGTAAAGTCTGGCTTAAATGTGACATTTACATGTTGTCATCTCCTCGTACTACGGGGTGTTCAGGAGTCTAGAAAATCCATGCTGTAGATCCAATAAAACTAGGATGCTTTTTAAAGGAAAACAACATTACAAGCAAAATCATGTTACCACAATAGGTATATGCTGCATGCCATATTGAACATACTCAGTTACATTAATGAAACAGAAATATGATTGAAAAATACCATGTAGTTTGTCAGCCCTTTATTGTATTTAAGCGCAGAGGCACATTCAGCTGCATTTAGAATATCTGTAGATCAAATGGGTCTAAATGTTGTTTTCAGGCAGGTCAGTGGTACTACTGTGATCAGTTATAGGTTAGTGTTGTTAGACATGTCCTTGGGTCAATGATCACACCTTGTTGGGTCAAGTTAGCCCTGGAAATTGACTTGAATGTATGTAGTCACAGGAAAACAAAGACAAAGTTTTTATATAAAAGAAAATAAACATGAATTAAACTCAGACGGCGGTTTGTGAATTTATTGTGAATCTGGCAACATTTTACCAGCTGTGCAGGAAAGAGGCATCACATTTCCACTGGTTAACAGGTGGACTAGGACCTGATCCAGAGCTTCCACTTCACTCTGCCTAACCAGAACACTGCAAGTGCACGGTCTAGCAGAGCGTATATCAGAATGTCTGCGGACCTGTTATTAGGCAAGAAGGGAACTCATCAAGTTACTCAGAAGTTGTCATCAAGATCTACTGCACTTCTTGTATACTTGAGATAAAGCAGCTGTTACCTTTTAGTTTCTGCTTTTGAGATTTCTGTAAGTGCAAGCTGAGTGCAGATGAAGATGAAAGCTCTGCAGTTCTTTTCTCTGTAGCACACTGACGTTCCTGCTGGTGGTCCAGATGAAGCTGCTTGTTTAAAAAATTAAAAGCAAGGTTTTAATTAGTGCTGTATAAATCTCAAGGTATGTCCATCACAGTCGCCCCTTTTAACCCCCAACCCACTTCACCCCCAGGCTCATCATGTTCTGATTTGACGAGGCAGGGCAGGGAGACACCTGCAGCACACAGGCCCTGCTAACAAGCCAGGTGAGAATTTGCTGTTTGAAAACTGGACTAGTTTCTGGATGCAGGCCACATCAATGTTCAACCACTTTTGCATCAAAGAATTGTGGGCCAGATTTGGTGGATGCCTTACCTGGCACAATTCTAAGGAGAATTTCCTGTAGACTGGGTTTTTTTACCACTGCTGGTAGACCTGTATGACCATACGCTTCCATACACATATACTACTTCCTTCACACTATGGCCTTAGGCAAGCCCAAATGCAAATAATCCTTTCTGCCAAACATTAACATCTGCTTTGGACCCATTTTCCACACATGGAACGAAACATTCACTGCACTGTACCACCTCTTTTTATATAAGAATTTACAATAGATTGATTTTAGTTTTCTGGTGGACCACTTTGCTTTCTAGCTATTATCAAGAGGGCCTTGGTGCGGAAAAGGTTGAGAACCCTTGTGCAAGTGTATTCCCAGTGGTTTTGCAAACTGGCAGTGTGTTTTGTATAGTATTTTATTAGGCATTTAAAAAGGCATCAGTAAATACAGAAAACATTAATGCGTGTTACAACACCTTTACACAGCGCTTGGAATTCATTGATGCACCTCGCCAGCCAACATGGGACTCTTCTACACCAGGGAGTATTTCACTGCTTATCCGCTTGCCTGCAATTAGTGATTAGGTCCCTTTAATGACCCATTAAGACCAGTATTAGACTTTGAATGTGATATTGGAGTGTAGACAACCTTTGAATACCCGCACACACCCACTCAGGAGGCAGAAGGCAATCTGATGTGATGGAGTTCCAACATGTTCCAGCAGGGGGTGCTCAGAGTGTTTATGTCTGGCTTGGAGTGAAGTGAAGCCTCTTTGGACGGCAAAAGCTTTGCTGATCTCGACATGAGGGCCGAACTGAAAAGCATGGACAACTCGCAAAGAGGAACCTTCGCGAGAGAGCGCTGTTCAGTGGCTATGAACTGCTTGTCTGAGGGCGAGAGGTTGTGAGCACTCTTCTCAGAGGCATTGAGCTACGCTTCTGGTATCCAGAAGTGATGCTGTGATTTCAGCATGGATAAATGTTAATCCCTGTCTGACTGCTGAGAGATGAGATTTCCTGCTGTGTTTTTATGGATCAGTGAAACTTATACCTTATAACCAGTGTGCTGATCGAAGTCAGTATTTAATACTGTCTTTAGCATAATATGAACAAAGAAATAATCTACTGATGACATATCAATACTGGGAGTGTCTCAATCAGCAGTGTTTACAGGGAAACTCCACCGATTTCTCAAATTTCTGCAGAATTAAACAGTTACGATGTGAAGACAGTCATTCGGAGTGGTTTGGTGTGAAATGCTACGACTCAGGATTGTTGTGGTGGTGACAGGAGCCAGAAGTCCACCTCTACAAGCTGCTGCACACAGTTATTAAATGAAGTGATGAAACGCTGCTTGATGTCTGACACAATTTAATGAAAGTTTTCAGCAGGTTTTGTATTTTTAATCCGTTTTTGCGGAGAGGTACACACAGGCTGCTGTGAGGCAAAATAGTCCCAAAAATGTACCACTATATTAATATCATCAATATTACATAAACACTCAGAACACACCTGCAGGTTCACTAGTGGTTTAGGATAGTAAATAAATGGATATATTTGTACTGTAGCTATCACTACCACCTGCTTTCTTTCACCGCCACTGTATAGAAGCACCCTACAATAAATCATCTTGTCTTCAGACATAATCTAACACTGTAAAAAGTGTAAACTCAAAAATTTACTTAACTTTGTTGCAAGCAATTGAAAAAGTTTTACTCAGCTCAAAAATTACTCTGATTCAAAATACTCTGAAATCAATTAACGTAGCAAATAAGGTTTTTTTAGGTTGGACCAAGGAAACACTTTTTACAGTGAAAAAAAAAATACCAATGACTAAAATTAATATTAAAATAAAACACTGACTAAAATGATTAGGAACACAAGTTGACTTAAATGGTACATTTTTTTCTGTTTCCTTATTAAATATTTTTTTAAATAGATCATATAAACCTTCAACGTAAAAAGTTTCATGGGTCCAACCTAAAAAATTACACTAATTTTTACAAGCAAATTAATTAAGTTTATTCAACGTAATACTTTGAACGAGCAATTCTTTCCATCAAAGTCATTTTTGGAACTTGTTCAATTACTTGTAAACAAATTACAGTACTTTTAGGCTGCACTTTTTAGACTGTGAAGGTGTTTCATTCAACTTAAGACAATTATTTCATGTTGTTACAAGCAAATGAACTAAGTTTATTGAACCTAAAAAAGACACTTTGTATAAACGATTCATCCAATTTTTTCGGGGTTAAGTAAAACGTATTCAATTGTTTGTAACATGTATTTTTTTCCGTTTATTCCAACTAAGCACTTTCTACAGTGCATGGTGGATTAATAACAAACATACAAAATGAGAATTAAAATTAGTAAAGATTTGCATTTTAAGCTTGGTATGTATGACTAACTAGCAAACCCCTTTCACTCCACCCTGCTCTCCGCCTGTGTTTTAGGCTCACTTGACAAATGCTGTGGAAATGGGGTATTGGGCTGATTATCTGCAGTGTGGAGGAAGAATGTAAGAACTCTATTATCTTTAACTCTAAAAAAAACAATAAATTCAGAAATATATATATAAAAAATAGCCTGTATTGGTATACAGCAGACACTAAATCATTAAGTTAGACTTAGATTAGTGTTTTTGTTTGTTTGTTTGTTTTTGTTTTGTGAAGCAGAGAGAAATCAAACTGTAAACCGCGACACTTCATGACAATCATGACAAATCATCTCTCACTGTTTTCCTGTTAATGAGATTTAGAAGCTAAATCTTTTCAGTTGCGTTGCTTTTCAGTCGCTAAGTTTCTGCAGTTCATGAATTAAAACTAATGTAATCTGTGTTCTGTCGCCTGATTTAGACCACACATGCTAAACAAACCACAACCCCAACTCTTATCTAATCCACACAGGAGGTCCAAACAGAGCCGCTCAACCGCGGACAGTGAACAGGAGGACAGGTCGCCAGGTAATAAGTGCCTTTATGACGTAAGGAAATAAGTGACTTTATGACGTGTCTACATTCCGTCCAGAGAGAGGAGGAGAAGAGTCGTTACTAAACGGAAACGAGCGGCTAACAAGCAGTTTGGAGGAAAAATCCTGATCCGTTTGTCCTACATTTGTTCACTGCATCTACTACCAGTGAGTACAGGTATCTAATAATTAGGGCTGTACCCGACTCAGAGTCACAGGAACATATTTTTGAACTAAAAGAGACGTGGCATATGATGAACGATCTGGAGCCTGATTTAATTACAGAATATAGCGTCCGCAGCAAGCATGTATTTATGCTAAAAATTAGCGCTTATAGCCTGTCTTTTTAATTTCACTTTTAACAGCTTCTTCAGTAGGATGACCCTTCGTCTTTCATCTCTCATAAATAATGAACTAAATAAAACCAAATTACTCAATATTTAAATTATTTTTAGAACCGTTGACCTGAACCGTTTAATTATTATATTACCTGCGCTGAAATAATTATTTCTCATTTATCGGCAGGCATATTAAGTGACTGTACTTATCTTTAAATAAAATAATCTTAGCTGTAAACGAATAAATAAAAATATCTGTAATTTAGGTTATAAAAGAATGGAATTATAATAAAACAAACGTCTTCGGTCCGTTTTTCCTTCACCGCAAACAGCCATTATGTCTAAAACAAAAGTCAACTCACTCGTTTGAAGCAGTGTTCGATGTCTGACTAAATGATGAGCAGAATTAGGTTAGATTTGTTCGGATTCTCTTCTTCAAAAGCTCCTCCAGACTTTTTCTGAGACATCGTTCCACTCCTGTTTCTCAGCTTGACAGCTTTAGCTTCCGTCAACGGTGAACCGCCAGCGCGCTTCACGTGGATTTAATTTTTTAGCAAGCATGCGTCATAGCCCAGTTAGAACTTAAATATATATTTATTATTCCCCTTTTTATAATTATTAAAATGTCTTTTTAAATTTTTAAAGTTCTTGTGCATTTTATAAGCTTTTGTCTGTTTTACAAAAAAACAAACAAACAAACAAACAAAAAAAACCTCATCACTGTTGTCAGTCGACTTGGAGGTTCTCAGTCGACTTAAAGGGTCTCCGACTGACGATTCGACTCGTCGACTTCTAGAGGGCAGCCCTGCTAATAATCCATCTATCAGTGTAACGACCGTTACCATCAATATACATTTAACACTTTGTACTGAAAAGATTCCGCTGAAAAACAGGGAAGACCGATTATACGAAATTCCCACATTAGTATCTGGTGTGACCATGTACCAGTACAAACTAGAAAAGTGAATTAAAGAAACAGGGTTTTGGGTAGAGCCAAAAATAAATGGGGCTCTATGGGAGAAACGAGGGATGGAATAAAAAAGACAAACAGACGAATGCGGATCAATAAGTGGTATACAAGCACACCATTCCCAGTCAGGCCAAACACTGGAGTTGGAGCGGTGTCGATATCTCGAAAACTGCAGGACTAGATAGCGGGGAGAAAAATCTCTTAACCATGAAGAAGAAACCACGAAGAAGAATATAAATCGGATAACAAAGCAGTACGCAACCATAATAATGAATATTTAAACAAACTGCATTCCCATTGCCGCTTTTCATCCTCTATTTGCATATAGTTTTACTTTTTTCACCATCTTTGTGTTGTCTTTTATCTATCTATGTTTGCTGTAGGATGTTTACTGGCCCTGCATATCACCTTAAATGTAACTTTTTATATGAAAATATTCTGTTTCCCCTCACAGATCAGTCAGCCTACTCCCTCTAGTCCCCAACCACCCAGACTTTACTCAGATAGGAGAGGAGTAGGCAGAGCTCAAGACTAAGGAGGAGTTTTGGCCTTTAGTCTGAGCATGAAAGAAGTGAGGCCAATCACCCCTCATCTAGAATCATGGTCTACTGAGCTTCTGGAAGATTTTCTTCACTTTAGCTCTTTGGCCAGTTCAGAGAGGATGTGGAATGGACCTACTTCAGACAGAGCACTCGTCTCTGCTCTGAAAAAACGTGAGCTACTTTTCACAGAGTAGACAAGAAGTGTATATAATGCCATACAGTCTATCAGAATTTCAGACCCAGCTGTCTCTAACAGCAGGTTGGACATGTATTGCAGGTTTGACCTGGGGAACCCAGGACATGGCGCAGAAGCAGCGCAAGACAAAACAGTTAGAGCGAGACAGGGCAAGATCATCACAGCTTTTAGCTAGAAGAGGCATAGCTGTTTCTTCTGAGCCGAATGATCTTTCCAGTGAACAAGTACCTGTTAGAGGTTAGAACGTTCTCCTTGTCATTCATGTTAAAAGACATCAGTTGTACGTATCCATCTGTTTAATAGATATTCAAACAAACATCATCATGTGTTCTAGGCTCAAGTGATGTTCCTGGACCAAAGTCCTACATCCCAGACATGGGCAAGAGACCTGCTCATGACAAAGCACTGTTGTCTGCAGCACCAAGATGTAAATCACTCATCAGTTGTTTGAAAGAACTAGAGGAGACAAAAAGTTCATATAGAATATTTATGTGTAGCTTGTTCAGATCCAGTTGTTTTTAGCAGCTACCTGGATGTGTGTTGCAGGTCTGAACCAGGAGACACTGGATGTGGAGCAGCTGTGTTGTGAGCTAGGGAAATTAAAGCTACACACAGAAGAGTCATCATCATGCTCAGTAGTGATGGCCAAGAGACCTGCTCAAGACAAAGAACTGGTGTCTGCAGCACCAAAATGTAAATCAAAGAACTAGAAGAGACAAAAAGTTCATCTAGAATATTTCTGTGTAGCTTGCCATGAGTTCAGACACAGCTGTCTCTAACAGCAGCCTGGACATGTGTTACAGATTTGAACATGGGACCCCAAGACATGGTGCAGAAACAGCACAAGATAAAACTGCTGGAACAAGACACTGCAAGATCATGGTCACTCTCGGTTCTAAGTGGTATAGCTGACTTTTTCTGCTCCAGATGGAATGCTTTCACATTCATTAGATGGATTTTTTTCACATTAAAATGTACCTGATTATCCATTAATATTTCTTTTTAATAGCTAATAAGTGAACTATAATTATGTGTTCCAGGGTCACACGGTCTTTGTAGACCAAAGCTTTCTGCTAAGGAAGAGAAGAGTCTGAAGTCTATCATCCCAGATATGACGTGCATGAGCCCTGCTCCAAACAAACACTTGGTGTCTACACCACAGAGACGTAAGTCACTTTTCAGTTGTTTGAAAGAACTAGAGAAGAGTATAAGCTAGAGTGTTGAGCATGTTATGAGTTCAGACTCAGTTGTCTTTAGCAGCAGCCTGGATGTGTGTTGCAGGTCTGGAGACACTGGATGTGGAGCAGCTGTGTTGTGAGCTAGGGAAATTAAAGCTACACACAGAAGAGTCATCATCACGCTCAGTAGTGACGGGAGAGACACCTGCTCGAGACAAAGCACTGGTGTCTGCAGCACCAAGATGTAAGTTACTCTCCAATTGTTTGAATGAACTAGATGAGACAAAAAGTTCATCTAGAATATTTTTATGTAGCTTGTCATGAGTTTGGACCCAGCTGTCTCTAACAGCAGCCTGGATGTGTGTTGCAGGTCTGACCCAGGAGACACTGGATGTGGAGCTGTGTTGGGTGCAAAGGAAATTAAAGCAACGCACCAAAAAGTCATCATCACACTCAGCTTCCAGTTCCAAAGGCCAAAATCCTGGTTTATATTACCAGGGGCTGTTTAGCATTGTGCAGCTGCAGAGGGAGCTCATCAAGTTACAGCAGGGCTCTGTGAAACCCTAAGGATTTTACTTAGGCCTACAATAAATCCAGAAATGTCAACATGCCTTTGTCAAACGTGACTCAGTAAGGTCCTGGTAGGCTGTCGCGGGTTTCTGGAGTCATGCTGACTGCAGTGCCTCCCACAGCTGCTGGAGGGTGTGTGGGATCCTCCATTAAGCAAACATGATGGTCAAGCTGGTCCCACAGATGCTCTAGTGGGTTCAAGTCCACTGGGTAGTACTTGAAAGTCTGGGTCATGCTCCTCCAACCAATGTCGGACATTTCTAGCCATGTGACAAGTCGGCTTAATAACTTAATAAGTGCCACCAGGCTTAACGCACCACAGAAAAGGTTAGATTTTGCTATTCTGTCACACCAGGACCAGCCACTCAGTTGCATTTGCTCAGTTCCTCTAAACCTGCAAATATTGAGCACATGAGTAAGTGAGTACAGCACATCTCACATCCGCTCTGATAGCCTAATCAGCTGGGCTGGGCTCAGTATCGGGGACGGATAGCACCAATTTAGCCGCCACTTCATCATGTGCTCTTCTGAGACCCCTGTCAGGTGCCCGGAGACTGCTGGTACAGGTGTGTGTATCATAGGTGAGAGTTTGGTAGATGCAACTCTTGTAGCTCCCGTTTCTCTCTCTCTCTCTCTCTTTCTGTCTTACTCGCTCTGTTTATCTTTCTCTTATTGTCTGAGTGTGGTTCATATGTGTGGTGTGTATTACAAGTTGCAGTGCTTCAGTCGAATGGCCAGGACAGCTGTGTGCACCGCTGTGTCACTGCTAAACCCCAGAGTGTTGTCAGTCCGCTTCAGCACCACAGCTCCTCTTATTTAAGTGCCGGGTGTTTAACAGACGCACACACTTCCATTTTGAAGAAGCCCAGCTTTCTACGAGAGAGAGAGACAGAAAAGAGAGAGAATTCAACCCCCTCTAAAAGCCAGAATACCTACAGAATACCTCACTCTTACAGTGTTAAATGAACAAAGGAAGTAGACATTAGGGGTTCAGTTGCTAATATAAACAAAAGCCCACCCTCATCCCCTGAAATATAAACTAGCTATAAGCTGATTCCACTGTAGCTAAGGCAGTAAATTACTGTATGTAAAGTGATGTTAAAGAACATTTGTGGAATTACAATAAACAGCAAACAGTTCTGCTTCTGCTGCCTTAAAGTCAAGA
>JAVGWN010001330.1:0-12550 GCA_034552555.1 Semaprochilodus insignis | reverse complement strand
TGTGTGTGTGTGTGTGTGTGTGTGTGTGTGTGTGTGTGTGTGTGTGTATATACAGATTGCAAACATATATCAATCTGTTGGTTTGACTAGACCAGCACCGTCTTACCACCCGGATTATTGTCCTGCGTACAAGATCTAACAAGTCTTTAATCAGCTTGTTGTATCAAACTCTATAGGTGTTGTAGTAATGCTCTTATTTTATTCTCTTCATTGTATAGATCTTATTACATAGTTATTACATAATATATGTAATAACTATGTAATAGGATATATGCAATGTATACTATATTGTTTGTTGCTTGTTGTATCAAACTCGAGCATTACTAAAATACCTATAATTTTATTTCATTGTCTACATTGTATTGTGTGTGTGTGTGTATATATATATATACACACACACACACATATATACACACACACATATATATATATATATATATATACACACACACACACACACACACACACACACACACACACACACACACACACAAACATATTGAAATGGCCAATGGAAAACCATTCAGTACAGCCAAGCTACCTCTAACATTATCTCCAGGAGGCCTTCCATGTTAGTTTACTACCAGCATAATTAGAAAATGATGGGCTTCAACTAATCACATTTTCAGTGGGCAGAACACTTCATTGTGGACCTTCTAGACGTTCTAGGTACATCAATGACTGTGAATAGAACCCATGACCACACATTTTAGCTAGCTAATAGTCTATGTGTCTTTTATAAAACATATAGAATGTTTGGCAAATGTGAATTTGTGCCAGCATTAACTTAGCGCTAACGTACTCTCATTTGAAAAGAACATAGGGGAGAAATTAGCCGAAATCTTTTTCTTGGGTTTGCTGTCCTCTGAGTTTTGATGTGTATATGGCTCAGACTGAAGACCCAGTCGTGGTTCATCAGTGGACATCCTTACTTACATAACCGCGCCCATCTCGAGCACCGGTTAACTCAAAAACAAAGCAAACGTCACTACTGTAACGCGGGTCCTGTGACTTCTCACACTCGCTGGATACTAATATTTTCTTGAATCAGTGCAGGATCACTCTGCGTAACCAGCCCTGAGCTCAGCTGGGCCCTCTGGGCCTCATTAAAGTGGAATTTATCTCTTTTTAAAACACTGGTTCTCTGTCCTCGTTTCAGGGATGCCTCTGCACATTTTTGTGTCTTTTCCTCTAAACTCCAGCCTGAACTCATCTGGTAATTATGAGACCCTTCATGACTGAAATGGGTGTGTTGGAGCAGCAAAAACACAAAAATGCGCGGCCCGCGGGATTTCAGGATTGTTTTACAGAATGCTTTAGAGTGAAGCGAGAGTCTCTAATGACGATCTGCACGTCTGTGTCTCAGGTGTACAGCAGAAGGTCGTTGGCATTATTCCATCCAGCACCGCCGCCAACCAGCAAACCATCACCACATTCCAGCCTGCGACGGCCACCATCAACATCAGACCCAACGCACCGGGAACGCCTACACAACAGGTACATTGCGTACATTGAGCCAAATGTCTGAAACCAGTTCTGACTCTTTTCCCACTTGCTGTGCTGCTAAACCAGGACTGGAAAATACTGCATGTATTAAATACCAGGAAGAACTATACTCAGCAGTGGCTCAGCTACGGATAACAGCCTAGCACACCTCCCGGGCTTGTTTGATTTCACCTTCAGAACACCAGACACTTCAACACTGTCCCAACAGATATGAGCCTTCCATTCCAGCTGAAGTAAACTAGTCCATTTTGTCCACTATGAGTTGGCTCATGGCTGGGATGAGCTCTGCTCATCACGGAACAGGTCGGATTCTGGCTAAATGAAGCTCCACTGACAAGTTTAGATGATACTGACTCAAGTCTTAGGGAGTGAAGTCAAGCAAGTGGTGTTGGATGGGCAACAATATAGCATAGCTATCATAAGAACACAGTATTCCGTGCACCTCAGTATTCCACACACTTCAGTATTCCGTACACCTGCAACTTTTCCCGTTCCATGTAATAAAACCACTTTCTTGTTATTCATCAACCATATTCCCGGAGACATTGTCATATATCCTTGTTTCCATGAAAATGGCTGGCGAGACCGTCTAAGCCGAGTGCGGCTTCTGTAGATATTGCGGAAATATCCGTCAGCATTCCATAGGCTGGTTTCTACAGAAAGAGCAGTTTTCCGTATGGTGTTTTCCTCCATTTAATTTTAAGTGTTATTAAATTTAATTTGCTTAAATGGCCATTAAATGATAAAAAATAAATAAATAAATACATGAAGTAATTAACATAAACAATATGTGGAGTGCATGATAGAACAAAGCGAAGACAAAATTAATTTGGCTCAGTATTAAACATTCTGTTTTTCTTAGTGCTAATTCATTGTTTAATAGTTGTTAGTTTATTGAATATTATATTAAACATGGTAAAATACATTTTAAGTGGTAATAAAAAGCTTTCCCCACATCATTCCCTTCACGTCCCCATGTTGGTGGGATGGTCAGTGTCCAAACTCAGCTTAAATGGTCTCACCAGCCATTTAGATGGAAACAGGGATACATGACAGTGTCTCCGATATGTGGTTGACAAATAACAAGAAAGTGGTTTCATTACATGAACGGGAAAAGTTCCAACTGTATGGAATACTGAGGTGCATGGAATACTGATTTGTGCCGAATACTGAGGTCTACGGAATGCTGAGGTGTACGGAATACTGAAGTGTACGAGATACTGAAGTGGACGGAATACTGTGCTCATATGATAGCTATGCTATTTGTTTGTCCATCCAAGACCGCTCACTCGACTTCACTCCAAAGATGTGAGCCATTATCATCTAAACTTGTCAGTGGAGCTTCATTTAGCCAGAATCCAACCTGTTCCGTGATGAGCAGAGCTCATCCCAGCCATGAGCCAACTCATAGAGGAAAAAAAATGGACTAGTTTCCTTTTATTTATTTATATATTTTATTTATTTATTTTTAATAAAAATGGAAATATCAGTATTTCAAAAACTCGGAAACCAGACCAAGCTGTTGGCGCTGATCATCCTTGATTGTTCCTGGCTCTTCACAGACACAGAGATAATGCACAATAATGGAGAGGGAGGCCAAAGTTACTCCGGAGATGTTAGCCATAAAACATCTGTTCTCTTCTCTGTACACACATGTACTTGCACAGGCTCTTTTTTATCTAACAGACACTCCCTTATTGCTACAAGGTCACATACCAGATCGTTATTCCCTCACTGGGACATTTATATTCCCTAACTAAGACAGCAAAACAACAATATGCACAGAAAATCAGTGTTTCTCCATCACTCATCATCATTAACCCCCGCCAAAGACCTTATACTCATCACACCTAGAACATACGGTTACATTTATAAATTAAAATAACAGTAATAATCATTTTAATAGCACATTTCATACATAAAATGCATCTGAAGGTGCATATAAAATACAGGTAAAACATTTTTTTTTTTTTTTTTTTTTTTTTTTTTTTTATACATGTAAAAGTACGCTCACAGAACTCAGAGTCCCCTTTGCGTTTTTAAGGTGGTAGTAACTTCAGGCTCCTGCAGATGGCGCTGCATGAGGATGATGGGGCTGTAAATACCTGCGGGGTGTGAGTGACGGGATCCATAGATTGGGAAGAGGTGCTACAGTGCAGGGAATGTCTCGTTCCATGTGTGGAAAATGGCTCCAAAGCAGATGTTAATGATTGGCTAAAAGGAGTGACTGCATTTGGGCGTGTCAAAGACCATAGTGTGAAGGAAGTAGCTGAATCTGCAGGTGTATGGAAGCGCACGGTCATACGGGTCTACCAGCAGTGGCTAAAATCCCAGTCTACAGGGAATTCTCCTGTGAATTGTTCTTTGGTGTAAGAGTGTCTGAACATTGATGTGGCCTACATCCAGAAACTTGTCCAGTGCGTGCCAAATCCAGTCACAGCTGTTATTGGTACTTGTGGAGGGATTACACGCTGTTAGGTACGTTTCGGTCACAGGGGACTCGTTTTTTGTCCGGTGGGCTTAAAAAGCGAATAGTTAAATAAAAAGTGTGTTTCAAATCTAATAGTAGGTGTGTTATGGAAATAATAGGTGAAGTGTTACAAGGTGCGTTTTACCCATTTACCATCGAGCTTAATAGTATGTGATTCATACAGTTTAATATGTATTAGAAATAACCTTCTTTTTTTTTCATTGCTCTCTTAAGGTTATTACAACTGGAGGGCAGCTCAGGCCGGGGATGACAGTCTTGCGAGCCCCCGTCCAGCAAGGGGCCACCCTGGGCAAAACTATCCTCAGAACACCCCTCGTGGTCCAGCAAGGTGAGCTTATTTTCCTATAGGACTAATCTATGATTAGTGTAGCCCTCGCTCCATTACAGGTGTTCACTCGACTGGTTTGACCTTGTGGCTTCAGCAAGAGAGGTCTGTGCTTGGACGGGATTCGTTTTCCATGGGGAGGTGGGGTAATGGCAGGTTACCGCAGGACGGCTGTAACGTTCTTCTTATAAACTAGATAGAGTGCAGCCGATGGGAGTCAGTGGGAGGAATGAGGGATAATTAAACAACACATAAAGCCGTCTGGGTCAGTATGGCTGTGGATAAGAGTTCGGGGATCTGCCCTGAGTGAGTACGAGTAGTTTGGTGGCTGTAGGTTGAAGTAGACAATAGGGTTTGGGTAGGGCCATAAATCAGTGGTCCTGTATAAGAGGTAGGGGTAAGGCGGGGGGGACAGAGTACTAACAGAGTACTAACAAGTCAGACCAACTCTGAATTTGTGCTCGGGGGTCTGCCCTGAGATAGTGTGTGTGAAACTGGGTCTGGGGGTCGAGCAGAAGTGCAGTAGATGGGTGTGTACTTTTCCACCCCATTCATTCTTAATGGGCAAAAATTCGGAATTTAACGTACGTCGTATCAAGCTGTATACAAGCGCACCGTTTCTAATCAGACCAAACATTCCGGAGTTGGAACGCTGTTAATATCCCAGAACTGCGGAACTAGTTAGCAGACAAAACATGTCTGCAAAGAAGAAGGATAAGATGAAGGTGAATATAGCACTGCTTTGTGCAGTCACTAACGATGGGACTGCTACTGGATTTACTTGCTGCCTTCGCTTCAGAAAGGAGCAGACGACACGTTTAAACGCTTAGTGCAGCCGTTATTCTGTTCGCACGGACCGTAAGATTTTTGTTACCAGCTTCTATGTGTTATATTCCAGCTACATACACTGTATTGCCAAAAGTATTCACTCCCCCATCCAAATCATTGAATTCAGGTGTTCCTCCTTCCACTTCCATGGCCACAGGTGTGTAAACCAAGCACCTAGGCATGCAGACTGCTTCTACACACATTAGTGAGAGAACGGGTCGCTCTCAGGAGCTCAGTGAATTCCAGCGTGGTACCGTGATAGGATGCCACCTGTGCCAACAAGTCCAGTCGTGAAATTTCCTCCCTACTAAATATTCCACAGTCGACTGTCAGTGGGATTATAACACAGTGGAAGCGATTGGGAACAACAGGAACTTATAAAATGACCACGTAACATGACAGAGCGGGGGGAGTCAGTCGCTACAGACCTCCAAACTTCATGTGGCCTTCAGATCAGCTCAAGAACAGTGTGTAGAGAACTTCATGGAATGGGCAATATAGTGTACATCACAAACTTGGTTTCTGTGAGCAGCACGATGAAATGAAAACATGTATCTCACACTTAGTAATGTGTGAGATATGAACACAGTGCATAAAATATATACTGTAATGTAATATATATATTTTGCTAGAACATCAAAAATTATGACAATTTTCTTTTTTTCTATTTGAATAAGCAACTTTAAAATCAGCATCACTGAAGTTTTACTGTAAGCCTGTTTCATTGTGTACGCTCGTGTATATGTATACGTATGTCTGTCTTTGCAGGTCAGGCCGGTCAGGTAGTGAGCCAGATAATCCGGGGGCAGCCTGGCACCCCCGGCAGCCCTCAGAGTGGTACGAGGGTCGGAGAAGCAACGCCCCAGACGACCACCCAGGGACAGGTCAAACTCACCCTCGCCCAACTCACCCAGCTCGCTCAGGGGACACAGGTGAGGACCACACACCTGACAGAAAATCTGCTGACTGTGGTTGCAGTCTTGCTGCAGACGTGGTCTTGAATCAGTCTGCTAATTTTTATATGTTTGTCATGTCAGTATGTAGACTCATTATGAAGTCGTGTTACTGCAGGGGACGGCTTGGGAATGCCCACACCCCTGTAAGTTGTGAGGTGTTGTCTTGTGAGTAAGGTTGAACGCTGTTCAGTGTGCTCATGGCAAGGCTAATGGAAAGGAACAGAGTTTGAGCACAATAAGACCCCACTGGACTCTCAGTGTAATGATAGCCTTGATTTAGACTTTAGCTAGCGTAGCAGTTGTTGCTACTGATAATGTAGTTTCAGCCACAGACTTCAGAATTTAGAATCATTTACCGTTTGTTCCTGCACACAGAGGACTATGACCTCCGCACTTAACCCACCTGTGAAGTGAAACACCCACATACACAGACTCACACTAGGGGGCAGTGAGCACACTTGCCCGGAGCGATGGGCAGCCCTATCCACGGTGCCCGGGGAGCAAATGGGGGTTAGGTGCCTTGCTCAATGGCACTTCAGTCTGGTTCCCTAACCTCCAGTGCTTGACTGCCACAGATGCTCCGCCCACACTTGTATGGAGAGTGTAATATCTTATGTGCACTAACCTAGGCGTACTGTAAGGAGTCTGCCAGGTGCGTTCTGATTGGCTAGCCATCTTTGCACTGGTCTTACGTGAATTGAAGTTGTGCTGTTCCAGCCTAAGTAGTAGGCAGTTCTTGGCCACGTTCAACGTTGGTGAAAGTCTGACGCTCAGAGACATAAGCGCAGGTGAATTCCCAGTGATTACCCTGCAGCCCTACCACTTACAGAACGTAGTTCCAGCTTCTCCTGGAGATCTTACCACCACCAGTCCAATACACCTGACTGTAATTTTCAGACCTGTGTGATTAAATCAGATTTTAAAGGAGACTAAAGACTAGACTGAACTCTGGTGTGGTGTTTTCAGGCATTACTGTGTGATGGATGAATGTCCTGAAAGGCCTTTACAAACAGCTCAAGAGCTCCTTTATTCCAAAAGCGACTGTCGGCCGTTCTAATGTCCATGAAGAGAAGGCATGACAAATGTCCTGGGACAGATAGAGGAAAAACTGACTCGGATAAACAGAGAGCGGGCATCTGAAATATTCCCAACAGGTGTTTCCCTGCAAACCGCCCGGGTGTGGACAGCTTGTGGTGGCTACAGACTTTCCCTCAGAGTGTCGTCTAATGACAATACACACCACGTTCTTTGTGGCGAAGGCCGCGCGAGTCGGAGAGACTTTTTCCGTAGCTTTTGTGTGTGATTAGCCTTTAAATGTCTATAATCTAGCGGCACGCTTTGATCTAATTTTCCTTCCTGCTGTTTGTTTTTGTCTCAGAAGCAGCAAGGAGCAGTGGTGGAAAGGCAACAGGTTAGCCCTATTTCTGTCCTCCAGTTCGGCGCGCGCACGTATGTGTGTGTTCTATACCGTGGCGTGAGCGTGTTCGTCCCCTGTTACTGCGCGTTTGTCTCAGCGAATGCAGAATGGCGTATTAGACACAGAAAGCCTTATTCATGGTCAGTTTTAACGGTTTAGCCTTTTTAAGAACATGGAAATGAAGTAGAATGTTACTGAATTGTTCCGTGCAGGCTGGAGGTCAGGGTGTGACGGTGATGGTTCAAGGTCATGGTCAGACAGCAGGTCAACTCCAGGTCATTCCACACGGCGTTACGGTGATTCCTGGACCCGGTCAGCAGCTGATGCAGGCCGCCTTACCCAACGGCCAGATACAGCGTTTCCTCTTCACGCCTGCTACGGTGGCCACCAACACTGCTCCCTCCACTCCAGGTAAACCCAGTACTACATTAAAACCCCCTCCTGTGTCCAAACTCCCAGATACTTACATTAATCTATATATCTATATATAATCTATATATATCTATAATCTATAAATATATATATATATATATATAGGAAAAAATATGTAGTAAATATGTCAGAGTGGCAAAGGGATCAGATCTGAAAGCTACAAGTTAAAATTCTCTAATTATTAGTTTATGAAGTAATAAACAATGTGCATTAAGGCTAACAGTCACCTAAACATAAAAGCCTTCCAAAGTGCTCTAGCATGTTTATATGTACACAGTCGCTCTGACAGACTGCAATCACAATAATTAAGACATTTTCACAATACACAATATGTGTCATGATATTTTGATACAGACAGAGTTCACCAAGAACACCACGTTCTATACACTGCCATCAGAAACCTAAGTTCTGTGTCTTATACTCGTCATTAGCAAATCCAGTGAAGCTACGGTGGCCGAGAAGTGCAGAACAAATTAACAAAATTACAAAAATAAAAACAAATTTACAAAGGAAAAAAAAATTACAAAAGCAAAAACTATTTTACAAGACGTGAAACACTTTTGCCAGTACTGAAACGGGTTCTGACGGAAAGGGTGACGCAGAAAGTGCTTGTTGCGGACCCTCAATCGAACTGTTTCGAAGACAGAGATGAACAGGTGACGTCTAAACCACTTAGAGTTGGAAATGCTAAGGAAGGTAAGTGGGCTGTAACGCTAGCTATAGTGGGTAACCAGCTAGCTAGCTTAAAATGGCTGAGAGCTTTTACAAAACAGCCTACTTGTTACAGCCTATGTGGTTTAGAGTCGCCTGTTCGCCTCTTTCTTCCGTCTGCTCTTTTAAAGACCTTCAACAGAAAAACAGAAGCGTGCCAGCTGGATAAAACACGTACCACAAAATGGACAAATCATGCTTTAGCGTCGTCACCATCCCAAACTCCACTCACTCTACCACCGCTAAACAGTTTGATTGAGAAGGGTCTGCAACAACCACTTCCTGTGTGTTAGACCCGCGCCCCTTTCTGTCAGAATTTGCAGTTTGTAAAAGTGTTTCGGTACTGGTCAAAGTGTTTCAGGTCTTGTAAAATAGTTTTTACTTTTGTAATTTTGTTTTGTTGAATGTAATTTTTTTCATTTGTAAATTTGTTTTTATTTTTGTAGTTTTGTTTTCTGAAATGTTCATTTGTTTTGCACTTCTCGGCCACCGTATGAAACAGGACTAATTACGTTCTCTTATTGATGAAACATTTACACTTGAGGTCTTTTCAGACCCTGGACCTCTTGCTCTGCTGGTTTGGTACAGTTTTCCCAAGTGTGAAAGCTGTTGTCGACCCCAGGAGAACAAACCTCTGGTTCGCTCACTCATGAAATCACTGATCCAGGATTCGCTTCCAGTGGTGCGGCCCAATCCGTGTATGGAAGCTCTCTCCCACGTGTGGGGTTGGTTCATTTTGTAACATGGCCGCTTCAGCTTAACGCATTACTTCCCTTTTCAGGTTTCTTGATGGCAGGGAAAAGATTGTTGTGTGCAGATTGAGGGCTGTTCTTCACCGCTTTGAGTGTTTTTAGCCAAGAACAATAATAAAAAGCAGGAAATGGATGAAGCTAGTGTCAGTTTTACAGCCTGCATGCAGAATAGCGGCATATGGAGTGGTGCAGTCGATCCACAGTTTGGCTGGAATCCTTGTGTTTGAAAGCAAACCGGTGCTAACGGGTGCAGAACGGGCGAGACAAGTGTGAAAACGTGTCCCCAAGTTTTTGCGTGTGTATTATATTAGTATGGACATAAAGTATACATGATATCCAGTGAGAGAAGCATATTGGATATCATTAGAACAAAATTCAGTTTTATTGTCCATGTCTAACTATGGTACAGTACAGGAAGTGTAGGGGGCGATTTAATGTGTCTTTTCACATCTGTGTTCTTTCCCCGTTCTCCAGGTCAAACACAGCCTTGTGCCCCCACTCCTGCACAGCCTGCCCAGCAGGCTGCAGCCCCGGTTCAGGCTGGAGCTCTTGCCCCCAGAACACCTCCTACGACACCCAAGGCCCAAATGCCTCCCCACCCTCAAGCCCAGATGCCCATCCAGTCCCCCACCCCGCTCCAGGTCAAACCCACTCACAACCAGGTCAACCTAAAACAGCAACAGTCTCAGATGGGCCCCACGGTGCAGGTGAGGCCCCATGTGCAGCTGCCTCAGGGGGCCCAGCTCATCACAGTGCCAGGGCTGCAGTTCCAGCTGCAGTCCCAGCAGGGTGGTTCACCAGGGCAGCCTCTTAAGCTGCAGCTGCCCATACATATCCAGCAGCAAGGCCTGGCAGGTCAGGCAGGTACACAGTCCCACCAGATCCAGAACGTGGTGACCTTGCAGACGGCCAGCGTCCAGGAGCAGCTCCAGAGGATCCAGCAGCTGCGGGAGCAGCAACAGCAGAAGAAACGACAGCAACAGGAAGCCAAGAAGGAACAGCAGCTGCAGCAGGCTGTCAACCGGAGTGAGCTCATACAGAAACAGGTGAGAGAAAGAGAGAGAGAGAGAGAGAGAGAAGGAAAAAGGTCCTCGCGGACAAGCTGCACCTCCAGGCCCAGTCAGAGCAAATATACAGAGCATGTGTAAGAGAGCCCCACAAGCAAGCTGCACCACTGAGCCTATTGAGTTACACACGCACGAAAACAGAGCAAGGTTATTGGAAGCAGGTTGGTGAAGGCCCCAGAGACGAGCTCCTACCGCAGATCCTACTAAATTACATTCCTGCATAAGCAGAGCAGGTTCACACGGGCAGGTTTGATGGGAGGGAAGTCCCCACAGTTGAGCTGCGCCACAGAGACCACTGAGTGACACTGATGCAAACAGTGGCGTTGACTCCCATGACCGAGGTCACCCGTCTGCGTTTATGTTATAGCCTTCTGCTGTATGTTTATGTACTTTTTCCACATATGTGTACGTTCGACCTACTGCATGTGTGTGCAGGCAAGGGCGAGCGTGTCGTTGCGCACATGCATGCACGTGTGCTGTAGAGGTCTGCACAGGACCCACGTTTTTAGTCTCCCACCCTGCCCACAGCCCCTCCCATGGTCCCGTATAGCTGGTTTCCATCTGCGGTAGTCTTGATTGAAAGCGACTGCCGTGTGTCAGACTTCATTCAGCTTTATTGACATGTATTCCACTTCCTTAAGACCAGTTTCCACAGCTGGGTCCTTTTGACTGTGAGAAGGTTCTGACGTTTCCGTAGCCTGCGAGAAAACACTTCTGGTGTCGTTCACATGATTGGTTACTTCACAACCGTTTAGAGTTGAGCTTATTCCTCCATTTTGTCATTTTGCTGTTATTTATTATTCATACATTCTAATTCTGAAATAATGTCTTTGTATTATTTAAGCTGTTCAACAATTTATGGGCTTTCTCAGCGTACGTGTTGTCCTGTCCCAGCCGCACTGGGCTTGTTAAAGACCTGTTTCCATGCTGTAAGAGACCGTGGTGGGTTCTCTGGGACTCTGGTGGGCCTATGCAGATTAGCCTATGTGATCTTTCCTTGAACACTGCTTAGAACCCCGAGAATTCTTTGGGTGCGTTTGTAATGTGTGTGTTACAGAGTAAGCACTCAACTTTCTGGTTCTCTGTGTTCTGCAGGTAGTGATGAAGCAGAATGCAGTCATTGAGAACCTAAAGCAGAAGAAGACCGTGACACCTGCGGAGCGAGAAGAGAATCAGAGGTGAGTCCAACCCCACTTTTCTGCCCGTACACCTCAACTACCACCTCAGTCTGTCCGTACCATGTACAGCTTTAGTCCAGTCATGGCCCTCTTCCACACCGTTTGGCACATCTCCAATCCAAATAAATGGATTCAGAACCCGAATTCCCAGCTGGAAGCAAAGAATAGTAGGTTCTTCAGCACAAACCATAACGACATCCATGGGCGTGTCAGTTGTTGAGGACAGAGAAGGCAGTAATGGCGCCACCCAGTGGTCTGCGGGGAAACCTCTCTACGTCTTCTACGTCTTCTTGTCTCCAGTAGTTGATCCGTGCTTGCTTTCTGGATATAAACAAACATCTGGAATAACAGCACAAGCGCTCGCAGGTTATCTATACTCTCCGCCATCTTGGCACTACTGTTTACTGCCGCGGTGCAGCGCCCTCTGTTGACGTTCCTTGGTTCCAATAAAAACTTGTGCAAACGCAGGCTGGTTCCCTGAATAGCACCAAGGTTCTATGAAGCCGGAATCAGTTCAAGATTCAGGGTTCTTTGGGTCAGAAATGGCTTTCAGTGCACCCAGTGCACTCCCCTAGCCTTTTCTCAACTTTGGAACAGAGTGATAACATAATTAATCACCAAAATCAGATTCGGATTTCAATTGTTGTTCTGTTCTCTTCCTCAGTCTGATATCAAAAGGTTAATTTAAATAACTAGTACTAATGTTACTACTTTGCTTCTCTGAGTGGCCCATCATGAGCATGAAATTTTAGCTGCTGCTTATATAAACAATTGCAGGTAACGATTTGGTTGATTTATTTTTTTAAGGCTTATTTTTTGTACTGCAAAGATGAAAGTATAAGTGGCCAAGTTTACTGCTTAACAATATTGCTTCCTAGCTGTCGAAG
>JAVGWN010001329.1:0-12551 GCA_034552555.1 Semaprochilodus insignis | reverse complement strand
CCTCATCCACTACAGTCACAAACAGACCTTTAGTCAGCACGGCGGCTGCTGCTGCTGCTGCTGCGCTGCTGGAATAATACAGGTCTATGAACTCAGTGAACCCGGCTGGCTTCTCTGCACAAAGGAGCTAAAAAGTGCCAAATCTGAATCTCAATCAAAAGCCCATCGTCCACTAGGGAGGACTGCGAGATGCTCTTCATGCCCCGCCCACAAATGCAGGCTTTCATAGCAGGTGAAGCTGGTGTAGTACATAAACCATGTAGCTCAGTTAAAGTAGAGGTCCCCAAGCTAAAATACTCCTCCAGTGTCAGTAGAAGTTCCTCCCTTTAGACCTCTACTGGAGTAACAGTACTAAAGTATTTACCTACTTAAGTATGGAGAGTAACAGTAGCATGATCACCGAGTACTTTTGGATTTAGATCTATTTAAGTAACGACAGCCTCAACAACTGCAGTAGAGGCTACGACCTCGATTTGAAAGTTACAACATCACAGCTTAATATACACTCACCCTATACTCAGCCGACAGGAATGAAACTTGGTGGGTAGGTTTGACATTGTGAGACATGCAAACGATTCAAGTTTCACACTCAGCCCTGCATGTGACATAAGCAAGGACGGGTCTCGCTGCTGCACCTGACTGACAATATAAGGTCGTCCTGTCGTGCCTGCTTTCCATTCTGGCTCCTGCTGTTGTATTGGTAGCATCCTTTGTAAATGCCTCGGAGAAGAGTTCAAAAGCAATTCCTGCAGTTGGAAGAGTTGGAGAGGGGTCGCATCGTAGGGCTCTGGGAAGCAGGATGGTCTTATCCATGTATTGCGTGCCATGCCAGTCGTGCGGAAAATACTTTAGCTCACTGTTGCCGGCAGTGGATAGAAAAAGGCATGCGCCAACGACATGAAGTATCTGGGAGACCTACACGAACCACAGAGAGAGAGAACCGACGGATTGTCCGACATGCACGGAGTGGCCCAACAGCCACGACTGCGGACATTCAGCGAGCAGTGATGCCCTCCATGAGTCATCCTGGCAGACGGCTGCATGACTCAGGACTACATGCACTCAGACTGTTACAACGGCTGCCCTTAACACCACGTCAACGTCACCAAAGACTGCAATGGTGTTGTACCAGACTGTCATGGAGTGACTCAGAATGGCAGCGGGTCATCTTCAGTGATGAGTCCCGCTTTGGTCTGGGCGGACCAACAAATCCGTGTGAGGAGGCACCGTGGTCAGCGCCAAGATGAACGGTTTGTTGTCACGGGTCACACGCCCAGAAGGCCTGGTGTCACTGCACCTCCACCCCTACCGCACAATCTGCAGGAACTGAGAATATTCAAGATGCATGGGATGGATTATCACAGGACACTATTAGGAACCTCTACAACTCCATTCCGAGACGTCTGGCATGTTGGGCTAGCAAACATGATGGCCCGATGCCATACTGAGAGACACTACTTCTGCATGTGTAGTTCAATAAATATTGATCATATCAGTCTAAATTGATCATCATTTATTGTTCCTGGTATCCTTTATCTTCCTTCCCAATAGCACTGCAATCCCACACCTCCTTCTGGGTGCGGTTATTCTTTTGATGATGAGTGTATTATTATATATTAAATACCCCCCAATTTACCAAAGAAACAAACAAGTTGGATGCACTATAAACTGGGCCGTTAGGACTACAGCTGACAATTCAGACGTTCTGGGTGTATAGAAACTCACTGACTGTCATCACTAATAACAGAGAGACTCGGCAGAGAGAGCAGAGGGACTGGAAAATGCTTTAAATCTTTCAGATTTACCCTTACATGAATAACACCACTCGTTTCCTCCCCGCGACCGACAGCTCTCTACATTCCCCTCGTTCCATGTTAGTGAAGCATTGTGAAGACTGAGGGAATGGAAAATCTGGAGAAACCGCTCTCTGCGAGCAATGCTTTCAGTCCACGAGCATAAGAGCCATCAAAAACAAGCTTTAAACCATCTTCAAAAGATGCAATCAAAACATGCTTTTCGGAGGATTTCACATTCAGGGCTGTAGCTTATATGGCCTGTTAATAGACACGCGTAAAGTGGTCGACCACAAGTGTGGGCACACGCTCACCACTAAACGTCGTAGAGATCTGCACCACAGTATTCATTACCATCCACCATTCAGTCCACATTTCTGTTCTATTCAAGCTCAAACACACCTGAGCCAGCACTTGACAGTCCTCCTCAGGGAACGGTTAATGAGCATCTGCAGTAAAGGCCTATATTCAACATTATAGGTAACGTCATATAGCATCCGTCTGGTCTTACGTACCAATTATAGAGTGTATTACATAACCACTCTAGAACGGGGCGGGGGGGTGCCAACACTTTTTGTCTCAGGTGTGAGATCTGTGGTGGGCTGAGGCTTAAAAGTATGCAGATAAAGAAGGCGGATAGGGCTAACTAGAATAGGGGTGCCAACACTTTTGGTCATTAGTCATTCCTATGGGAGTACGAGATGTGTAGCCATGAGTTAGCGGCAAGCGGCAAATCGAGTTGAGATTTCCTCAAGTTTGTGCAGCTGAATTATGACACGGTGAAGCGACTTTATAACAGCTGGCTCCAACATATCGTGGACACAGGGATCTGAGGTCCCCCCCAGCTTCTGCTCTCTGAACCTTTAGTTCCTACCAGCATTTGGTTCCAGTTCTCGGCAGTGTGGTGGTAAACATGGAGGAGAAGCTCATAACCGGCATTTCCTCTTTCCCCAGTTTGTATGATGCGTCTTTGTACATATACCGAGGAAGAAAAATGAAGTATGGAAGAAAGTAGTGGATGTTGTTGGTGTTTATTGTAAGTTAGGACACTCGATAGCTAGCTAGCTTAGCCAGCATGCTTTCCAAACTACCTAGCTTTCCTGGACTTTGCACGCGACAATGTGAGTGGCCTTGAACACAAGAGACAAACTTGAGGCGACGTTAGCGACTTGACGCCTCCATGTAGAAGGCCTGGGGTCACTTCACCTCCACCCCTACCGCGCCATCTGCAGGAACTGTGTGAGAATGTTCAAGCTGCACGGGGTGGATTATCACCGGACACCATTAGGAACCTCTACAACTCCATGCCGAGACATCTGAAATGTAGCATTAGCAAACATGGTGGCCCGACACCATACTGGGAGACACTACTTCTGTATGTGTAGCTCAATAAATATTGATCATATCAGTCTAAATTTATCATCATTTATCATTTATAGTATTAAACTTGGGGCGATGTTAGCGACTTGACGCCTCCTAGTGTGAAAGGTGGATGATGCCTCCATGTAGAACGTGTTGGGCCCTTTTGAATAGGCAACCTGTGCTCTGCTACAGATAGCCTGGAGTAAGATGGTGTATTGCTTCAGTGCCAACAACTGAGCTAAGCTGCCATAGGCTGAAAAGGCAGTCATGTGTTAACGTGTTCATGGCTGTGACATCACAACCATGATCGTTTTATTGGGGGGGGGAAACGGGACCTCTATAATAAGGTCACTTGGCTCTTTCTCAAGCTGCAGACCAAAAGCTTCAGACTACACATCCTGGTGAATCAAGCCCAACATAAGTGTCAGAGCAAAATACCTAGAAATAGAAGAAGCCTGGCAGTGATGCAGACTAAAAGCCCCTCTCCCAAGAACCCTCGAATTCTTCATTCGGCTCCCACTTTATCCCCAATTAGCTGCTTAGTGGACCACCAGGCCATCTGCCCTGGACCCCCGGCTAGCCAGCCAAGCTGCCGCCGTCTGAGCTCTAATCAGGTAGCTGTTGTGGACGTGTAAATCGCATGCAACAGAATTACGTTACGAGGACGATGCAGAGTCATGCTGGCGGGAGTCATCTCGTTATCGCCAGAGGACTTATGGAGAACGGAATTATCGGCAGGGGACAGATGTTTAGATCTGACAGATATTTCAAACCCATATTTGGAAAGGTATTTATTGTACTCTGGAAGAACAGAGCACCTGGCCAATGCTGGACTACTCTGCCTGACTTCTGTATATGCAAATACGGAACCCCACATTCCTTCATAATGCTCGTACTAAGTCAGGTGAACTACGTATGTATTTTATTGCCAGTCCATTTATGTTCTTTACATGACTGTGAAGGACAATGTGCTGCAATGCTTAACATGGTTTTGTACCAATTCTGAGACTCATCTAACCAATAACGTGGGGAAATTCCTTTTTTATTATTATTTAGTTATTTATTTTTAAAGGAGCAATGTGTAAAATGATGCAACCTCATATTCCATGTAAATAGTGGGCAAAATATCACCAGAAAATGCACATTTAATCCTCTTCCCTCTTGAGTTTGTACAACTGCAAAAGAAATGCTGCAAGTTCAGCATCAACCTTCATCCCTTTACTCACCAAGAGCATCCGCAGTGGTGGCACCAAACAGCACCAATGGTATTTCTTGTTCTGCTTCTATTTATACTACTTCTATTGTTTGCTGCTGAATGTGGTTTCCTGTGACCTTCAGGCATCGTTGCGTCCCCTCCTCCTTTCATTGACTACCTGCCCTTAAATCATCTAAGCAGGAGCAGGACCCTCAACATGATTGACCACAAGTTAGAAGCCGCTGTCGGTGCAGCAGTGATACTCATGAGTGATTTGACTCATGAAAGTGGTGGCAAAGACAGGATGCTAACTTCAGTAGATATCTCTGCAACACAACACACATGCGTCTTTAACAGATTGTCAAAGGGTGAACCGATAATTTTACATATGGCTCCTTTAATCCGATTACTGTCGTGACTTTGTCATACTCTGCACCAGCCATGGATTTCATTGCAGGAAGTCACGTAAACATGAACCAACTGAACTTTCCTTTCTAGTTCATTATTTTCCACCTACTGGAACATTCATAATAACCGTGGTTAATGATCCAACAGTCATTTTGGTCGTGCACCTGGTTATGACTAATCCCTACTAGAAACACCAGCATAGGCCTAATGACAGGACTCTGTGCAGGCCACTGTCTTTATGGAGCTGGCTTTGTCATGCCGGAACAGGAAAGAGTTCTTCCCAAAGCCGCTGCCACAAAGTCGGAAGCCTACATCACCCTCCCCTGGAACTAAGGAGCTCAAACCCTGAAAGACAACCCCAGACCTGGTATGCTGGTCAACCAGCAGGACTCATGCACCAGCCAGATCCAGCTTAGACCAGCATGGAATGGGTCCACTGGACCACCTCACCTGGACAGCATTTTAAAGACCACTGTTGTGCCTTTGAGGGTACATCGACATTGCTTGTACCCTGATGAGCAAAAATGTACCAGACAGTACCTTCATTTTGATCATGCTAGCCAACTGACTAGTTGACTAAACTTCATTTTACCGGCATCTTCGGGACAATACTTCCTTGCTGGGACTACTGGGAATACTTCCTTCCCAACCCCCCGAATCTGTAATTAAGCCCAACATTAAAATGTAATTCTAGTTACAGCACTGCCGAAGCTGTCACGGTCCTTCTTGACAGGGCTTTTTGTCTGTCTGGCTTCCACCGTTCGCATGCTTCATGAGAGCGTCTGCCTCAAGTACAAATGGAAATGGAATGCAAAGCAGTTTCCCTTATCACACCATTGTCCCATTTCCCAAACTTCCTAATTACCGAGCTCCCAAACTGATATTAATACATAAGATGAGCCGGCACAGGTCAGTTACTCTCGAGTGTGTGAAGATGCCTCTTTGAGTCTCTGAAGTCGGCAAGTGCTATAAACCCAACGTGCAGATGCCGAGTGCGTCTCCAGACGTCTGCTGGAATACGATACGCTCAAGCGCAGCCTGTGCAGCGTAGATTACGGCATCAGACAGACCGTCCTCCTCTAAAAGCCCTCGTGTGCTTAGTGTGCGCATGAGAATCTCGGCCCTGGCAGGCCTTGACGGTTTTGCTCTCGTCTCTGAAGTGAAAAACGAAACCCGGTAAGCACCATCCTGGCCGTGTTTTCTTCGCCTGGCCTTTGCTGATGGAAACTAAAAGAACTGGAAGATTCCGGAATTACAGCTGGACTCCAGACTCCTTCATTACTCCCCCTTTATCTGCCTGACAGACAGAAACATGACTTTGGTGTGCCGGCTGACAAGCTGCTGAACGCAATAGGATTTCGTATGTATTTCGATTAGGGCTGCACAATATGGGCAACATACACAATGTGGCCAAATGTATGTGGACACCTGACCATCGCACATTCAGATGGGCTTAACGGACCTTCCAATTCCAAAACCCTGGGGATTAATATAAAGGTATGTTGCCCTATATTGGGAAGCCCCTGGAAACTAATTTCACGAAACTCCTGATGTACAGTTCTTGTGCTGATGTTGGAGCTCAGCAGTGAGTGATGCAATACAGTGTAGGCGCTTTTCTACGTGCTACGTGCTTCAGCGCTCGGCAGCTCCACTCTGTGAGCTCGCAAGATCTACTGTTTAGTTGTTAGGAGCTGTTGTTGCTCATAGATGCTTCCCGTTAACCAAAACGGCACTTATAGCTGACCGGGCTAGCATGAACAAACTTCCTATGACAGTGCTACATTTAAAGCCATTGAGCTTTTCAGAACAACTACTATCAGTGTTTGTCTATGGAGATTGTGTGGTAGCGTGCTTGATTGTATACACCATTTGGCAATGGGTGTAGCTGAAACACATGAACTCAATAATTGAGAGATGTGTCCACAAACTTTTGGCCATATAGTCTAGCATAATATGATTATATAGCTACATACTGTGACCGCAGCTAAGGAAAAGGCCATGTTGGACAGAGCCTTCCACCACCACCTCCACCAAAACCCCAATTAAGGAATCTATCTTTCAGAAGAATGGTGTTCCATACCACTTCCAGAGACTTGGGGAATCCCCATCAAGGTGCATTGAAGTTGCTCTGGCAGCTCATGGTCAACCAGCACCTCACTGAGACACTTTGTTGTTACTTAAACCCCGCCTCCACCCTTATCACCCATCTGTAAATAGTCAAACCAGTTCATGATGGTTTGTATGTGCTCTCTCTCTCTCTCTCTTTCTCTCTAAGGGTCAATTAGAGGGTCCGGGACCCCCTAATTGACTAATTGGACCCCTTGAATGTCTCAAAATCAAAACTTTATCCCAGATAAAATAAGCTTGTTCAGGGTTAGGTCAATGTTCAGCTGCTTCACCCACCATTAGTGAGATTCTGTCCTTGGTATTCTTAATTAGCTAGTGATGCAGCGCTGGTCTGCCTCAGGGTAGCCAGATTGATTCGTCCCTCACAACCCAACAACTGGAAATATGACCGGGACAGTAACAATATCCCGGCACATATTTGGTGGGAAGAGTGAATTTTTCTGTGTTTCTCAAACCGAAGACTAAAGAGCAGATACACACGTGTGGAAGACCACATTACCAAACCCGACGAACTGCCAAGCATCCGATCAACACTAGAGTGGACACCCAACATGGGACCCCTCCCTTCCGAATACCAGGGGGTATTTCACACAGTGCTCTGGACCTAATTACATGCATACAGTAGGACTAGACTGGGTGAAGTACTGTGCAGTGTGTGCTTCATCACTACCATTTAAAATCTCCCTCCTGGCTGCCCTGCAGACAGGTCTCTGGAGCATCCACTCCTCACAGTGCACCATGCAGAGCAGACACTACACCACCGCACAGTGTAGCATGTGTTCAAACAGCTGCACGTATGTCTCCTTCACTAAGCCCCGTTAATAAGTTTACAGCTGCTGGGAAAGACTCTGTGGAGGCTGTGAAAGAGGTGCAACACTGTGTGTGTGTGTGTGTGTGTGTGTGTGTGTTCAGTACAGTCCTCTGCATGGGTCTTTATTACAACTAGCCTTCGTCACTTTATGGCTCGTTTCCATGGCAACCAGAATTTCGCTCAAGCCTGATGGCTTGTGTGTGCTGCCCCCTGATGGTAGACATGGGAAGTGCACGCATGTACACACACCTATACTGGCTTATAGACATGCACTAGTAATGAACTCAAATGATGAGCTTTCAGCTACAGTGTCCTGATCTAATATTTATTTTGGTTTGAATTACAAACAAACAAACAAACAAACAAACAAGCAAAAACAATTGTTCAACTAATTCAGCTCCAAAAATTCAACCAAATAGCAAAAAAATAAATAAAAAAAACAGCTTTTTGCTTGACGAAATATCACTAATGTAACACACCGCATACACATACAAAATATGAAATGTTGGATTTACTTAAAGACGTTATGCCAACCCACACGACTGTGTTAAGAAGCTTTTAAGATACTTGATTAAGTAAAGCATACATAACGGATTCAAGCAAATCACACTCAAGTGATCTGACTAAGTTCTAATTAACTGGACAGATTATTTTCAAGTAATGAAAAATCTCATGCCAAGTGGTTCCATGCAGCTGTGTTAAGCAGCTTTTAAGATCCTCTTTTGAGTAATATGTACTCATACTTGCATGAGTTTTAAATAACTGGACAGATCATTTTTAATCATATTAATCATATCAATTAATCAATGAATCATAATTAATCAACAAACTTAATGTGGTTGTGTTCCACTAATTATAGTAGGAAAAGTTAAAGTTAGGTTTAGGGTAGTCTTAAGGCAGATCTACTGAGCTGTCATATAATTACACTCAGCAGCAGGGTACATCAAAGAGTTGCACAGTTGGTGCCAGATTTGGTGGATGCCTTCCCTGGCCCAATTTCGAGGAGAATTTCCTGTAGACTGGGGTTTTAGCCACTGCTGGTAGACCCATATGACTGTACGCTTCCATACACCTGCAGATTCAGCTACTTCCTTCACACTATGGTCTTCGGCATGTCTAAATGCAGTCACTCCTTTTAGCCAATCATTAACACCTGCTTTGGTGCCATTGATCAAAAACGAATCAAGGCTTTCAGATGATCCAACAAAATTAAGCTATTTTAGGTCAAAATAATGCAGGCTAATCATAAATCAGGCAGTTATAATAATGTACACAATGTATTACAAAGTCCATATCGAGTCACCTTAGTGGACAAACATACCTATACTACCGCCTTTCACATGAGGACCATAATACACATAACACATACGATTCACACAACCCCCTGCTCTAACCTACATCATGGGAAACCCAGTCATACTGTGGAATTTATGGCATTACCGGAACACCATGAAGCCTGATTCATCCCTATAAACATGAGCAACCACCAGGAGGGAGGAGGAAGAAAGAGGCAGAGCGAGGCAGCTTCCCTCTCAAGTGGCAAGTGAAATTGTTTACCACTGGCCAGATTGCTTTTATTGATCTGAAGCGTTCTCAGCAGAAATCTGCTCCACGGCATCCATCTCAGACAAGCAGCTCCGTCATTCTCACGCTTTCTCTCTCTCTCTCTTTACCTCTACGTACCTCGCTCTCTCACATTATCTACCCATCACTCTTTCTATCTACCTTTCAATATCTCCCTCTACCTTCCTTTCTCTCTCTCTATTACCTACCCATCTCTCTCTACCTTTTGAAATCTCTCTCTCTGTCTACAAACGCTGATCAACCATAACATCAAAACCACCTCCTTGTATCTGCACCCATTCTCCATTTCAGCAGATCCACTGACCGTATAGGAGCACTCTGTAGTTCTACAGTTCCAGACTGTAGTCCATCTGTTTCTCTGTATACTGTATTACCCTGTTCTTCAATGGTCAGGACCCCCATAGGACCACCACAGAGCAGGTACTANTATAGGAGCACTCTGTAGTTGTACAGTTCCAGACTGTAGTCCATCTGTTTCTCTGTATACTGTATTACCCTGTTCTTCAATGGTCAGGACCCCCATAGGACCACCACAGAGCAGGTACTATGTGGGTGGTGGATCATTCTCAGCACTGCCGTGACATTGACATGGTGGTGGTGTGTTAGTGTGTGTTGTGCTGGTGTAAGTGGATCAGGCACAGCAGTGCTGCTGGACACCTCAGTGTCACTGCTGGACTGACAATTAAGCCCAAAACTATCTAGCCACTTGGCCTCTGCCTTCCTCTCCTACTGTTCCATCGTTCCATCCATCCATCCACCGTCTCTCTCATGTGACCCCTGTACATCTCCCATTTGATCTTTTTTGCCCTTAGTATTTCCCTCGCCCTCTGCATCTCTTTCTCTCCCTCCAAGTGTCTCTCTTTTCTCTCTCTCTCTCTCTCTCTCTCTCTCTCAAAATTTAGGTGCATCTCTGTATCTCTCCATCTCCTACTATCTACCCCGATGCACCACAGAGCTTTGATTACCTATTCCTATGTAATTACTATCATGTAATTACACAATAGAGCACAAAAAGAGCAATAACAGCTCTAGAACCACAATTAAGTAACGCATATACAGTACACATGCCAATATTTAGTATACCACATATGTCAAATGTGAGTAACTTGGATGGCTGGGCTTCTTTAAAACCCGCTCGAAATAAAGAGAACGAGAGTCCCTCCAGAGCTGACGCCGTCTGCTGTAAAGATGCAGGAGGAGAAACCGAGGTTATTTCTTCAGCCTCCATGGAGCCTCCTTGGTGTGTAGTGTACTTAAGGACCCTAATCGATTCCATCTTACATACCTCCTGTAGGCCTAGTTTATTCTAGGGAGGTTTTTTTTCTCCCCCCGGACGGAAATCAGGAGAAGGGGAACAGAACGGGACTCTTGTTTAAGCTTCTAAAGTGTACACTGAAAAAACACGACCTGAACACCTATGACATCACCTACCAGGTCCAAACGTTCACACTATAAATAAAGAGCCAGAAGCTTTTACGCCGGATTAACAGCAGGGTCTTAAGCCTTCTCCAACAAAGGCACCGTGCTACAGTAAAAGTGCGAGACTCATTAAAGGCAGTCCGGCACCCGTCCATCAGCTGCTGCACTGACCTGCTCCATCAAGGCTCAGGTACGACTGACAAGCAGATTAGCGCTCTATTAGGAGCACTGCTGGGCTTTTTGGAGGCAGCTGAACAGTGTGCTCTTTGGGGGAATTAACGAGGTGGATTTGTGCAGTTGTATTGATTCAGTACTGGAAGCGTGCATGGGGACTGGGCAGAGAGTCGGAGGTAAACCTGTTTTCATAACCTGCACATAATGACGATGCACATAATTTATACTGCCTAATGTTCAGCTTCTCCACTATAAACCCTACAGTATAGGTTTTCAGATTCAAGTATTCTGTCTAGAAGGGCATAAAAGAGAGATAGTTCAATCAAAGTGGGCTAAACAGCTTTTATTAAATGCAACAAGATATGCAAATTTGGTGAAGGTAAACAAATGGTTGCTAAATACATCCAGACAAAATGGTACACAAATGAGGCATTAAGAGACATGTCTGCCTGGATGGGGAACCGAACCCTGCTCTCCGGACTGCTAACAACTCAACACTCTTTTGGTGTCTTAGACTAGAGGGCTGAAGTCAGGTATGTCCTGCTCTTTCTGGATGTTAGATTACATTTTCCTGTTTAAATTAGTGTCTGTAGAAATTGTAATTACATTGTAATTACATTGTAGTTATAAGATTTATAAGAATCACACTAAGCCGGGGTTACAATACACGACTTTTGCCTCCTTTTTTGTCCTGCCAGTGTGTTTAAGACCAGTCAGAGAATATCATACATTTAAGCTTTTCAATCTGACTCAGCAAATCAATCAGGTCAATGAGCCTCACTCACTGTCAAAAGAACAGCTGCACAAATAGCTGCACCTAGAAGGAATCAACCGGCAGGAATGAAACTTGGTGGGTAGGTTTGACATTGTGAGACATGCAACTGATTCAAGTTTCACTTGGAAGGACGGACCTTATCGCTGTACCTGACTGACCCAACAGCCACGATTCCAGACATTCAGCGAGCAGTGATGCCCTCCATGAGTCATCCTGTTAGTGCCAGCATCTTTGGCAGACGGCTGTATGACACAGGACTACATGCACGCAGACCGTTACGATGACTGTCATTAACACATCAACGTCACCAAAGATCGCAATGGAGTCGTGCCAGACTGTCATGGAGTGACTCAGAATGGCAGGAGGTCATGGGATGGATTATCACAGGACTCCATTAGGAACCTCTACAGTTCCATGCCGAGACGTCTGGCATGTTGCGTTAGCAAACACGGCGGCCCGACACCATACTGAGAGACACTACTTCTGTACGTGTAGCTCAATAAATATTGATCATATCAGTCTAAATTGATCATCATTTGTTGTTCCTGGTAACCTTTACCTTCCTTCCCAACAGCACTGTAATCCCACACCTCCTTCTGAGCGCCTCCTTGTAGTGAGTTCAGCCCCGTGACTTCTCCAGCACACAGAAACCAACCAGCTGTCGGTCGGCTACAGGCATGCGGAAGATAACAGGGTGATGAAAGCTGAGTTTTGCACATCCACCCAAAAAGCCCCCAGAACATCTGGATGCATTTGTGGGCTGAGCCCCAAGCTCCTCTGAGACCTGAAATGGTCATCCCTGTTGTGTCTCCCTTCTCTATTCCAGTCTTTACAGCTCTATCTTTCTTCTTTCCGCCTCTCTCTCTCTCTCTCTCTCTCTCTCTCTCTCTCTCTCTCTCTCTC